>VOPJ01006313.1:0-23317 GCA_014673585.1 Semibalanus balanoides
CTGACATCACATTTTTCCAGAAAAAGTAATTATGGCCACCCAAAAGACCGATTTATCCTTATGTGCGGTTGCCATTTCGTTTATGCACTTTTTTAATCATCTTTCCTCTCGTCCCTGACTCTTCGGCCGGATTTCTTAGTGAGATACTGGATACATTGATGACTACTGTGGCATTTGGAGTCATGGAGTGGAAAAGCTCCAAGCATTTTTTTAGAAGCTCAACTGTTTTAATCCAGCAATTAAGCTCACCCTAGAACACACAGGAAGGTCATCAGAGATTCCATTCTTGGATATCTTATTGACGATTCGGGCTAATGGGGCCTACTATCCTGAAGGTAGAGAAAGCAGTTTGAATAAAGTAAGTGAGCTGTTCAAAATAAATGATTATCCTACCGCGCTCATCAATCGATCGATAAGAAATTGTGCTAAACGCCAGTAAAGACAACCAAAGATCTGTAAGTATAATTTGTATGTGAAACTCCCTCATATCGACAAGGTGCTCACAAAAAGAGTAGCCGCTGTCATTCGCTCATCAAAAGCTCCTATCCAAGTAGCCTGGACAACAACAACACCACTAAAAAGAACCTGGTAACTTCAGCTCTTACTCCCCCACCCTGCTCCTCTGGACATAAGCACTGTCACACGTGTGCAAATGGACTGAAAGGACTGTGCACTACTCGCATGGCGATTTACACAATTACATGTCTGGCGTGTAGAAGTATAGGGACACAAGCCACCTATATAGGACAGTCTAGACGTCCTATTGAGGATTCGACTTTAATTGAACATACTGGGTGAGACGAAGGCTCGTCTTCAAAAACCTGACACCGGTCTGGGGGACCACACCCTAGAACAGCATACGGATATGGACAATACAGTAATAAGCAGCAACTTTTACATATAAATCCTCACCACTAAAGAACATGAAGCCGACCTGCGCATAGCCTATTTATGCGTTATTGCCTATTACCTGCGCTATTTATATCAGAGAAAGCACCCCAACTATGATCACTAAATCTAGGTCTTGGTGTCTTACTTAAACTTGGTTTTGGCCGTTTTTTCTACGTTTTTAGGTAGTTTCAGCTTAGGGACTTAATTTGAGTCGGTAAGGCCGTTTTCAGGCACGATGGATTTCCATTTTGGCGCGAAATGTTTTTAAAAACGATCTTAAGATGTTTTTGAAATGTTTGTTAGTATGCAAGTTTTTTAAGTATACTTATTCTACCTACCTACGCAACTTTTGCAAGCAATTTTTTTGTCTTGAAAATGTCTCCCAGGAATTTGTAATATGTTGGGTAAGAATAAAGTAATGTATTACAATTGCCGGTTTGGTGGTAACTAAGCAATAAATTATGTATGGTTTATGCTCTTCAACCTATTCTGATTCTTTTCAGAAACATCTGAAAACATTATCGGTCTCGGGCAAGACGCTATTGGTTCGCTCAACAAATAGCGAACTCCCCTTGCTCATAATGGACTCGCCTCCAGCGAATCGTTTCTAGCGCATTATTGCGCCATGCGAAGCAAGGCTCTATAACAATGCGAAGGCAGACCTGTGATCCATGACGCTGCCAGATTGAGTAACTAGTATGGATTATGGCGATATGCTTAACTGAACGAACGGGGGGAGCCGGTAGCTCCGTGGTATGTCTTCGGACTTCCACGGAGCAGGCCCCGGGTTCAATTCCCGGTGGTGCCGGTTCCGGGAGTGTAGCGCCCGGATCAAATCTCTAGGCTCGAGAGGAGGGAATCCCCAGGGGGTGTCAACCCCAGGCCCCTCCCCCCTCCCCGGCACCATAGTCTACGGGAAATGGCGGAAAGCTAACCACGATAAAAAAATGAACGAACGGACTCTAGACGCATATGTTGTTTAGAAACGAACAATTTTGTATCATAATATTGTAAAGAGCTCATTTCATGTTTCCATAACTCTTGAATAATGGTAATATCGCCTAAATCAGTAAATTATTTTTCTTGGAATATATCGTATACTAAAACTTTCGTCTTTCATACTAAAACATTTCAAAACATCCTAAGATGTTTTAAAACATTTCGCGCAAAATAATCCATCGTGAAAACGGCTGGTATAATGGTTTTAACCGCAATGCATTGTGATCTTCTTCTAACTTGTCTTGGTAGCATTACGGTGAAGGATTTGTATCTATTGGTTGTTTATTCTAAGCTGTGCCTTAGTATGATAAATGTCTTGACAGTGCATGTTTTTGCAGTGTTCAGCGGGACAGCGGGTTGACAGCGTTGTCAGGATCATGGATACCAATTATCATGATATCTCTATGATCCTGTCCGTGCTGTCAGTTGAGCACTGCAAGAGCTTGCACTGCCGGTTAGAGATCATATATAGGTACATTCATGTATATATGATCTCTACTGGGCGGTGTTCGTTCTTTTTTGCGGAGCTTGATGTATATGGCAGCGTCGTTGTGAACGTGGAGATTATGTATATTTGATCTCTATGGGCAGGATATGGATCACATTGACATTGTGTAAGCGTGAAAGCGATGACAAATTCTTACAAGAGGAGGTGTTGTAAGTGTTTTACTCATGACAGTGTTTTTAGTTTTGGCGGGAAAAGAAAGGTGATATTTTCATTCTCTGATGTTGATGTGTAATCGAAACGCGTAAGAATAATTTTGGCCTTTCTTTTTAATAAAATAATATATTTTTTAGCACAAATGATCATTTTGAACAACCGCCTTATTTGAGTAGTCATAATTGTAAAACTGCAAGGAAGAATTCCTTGGTGCAGTTAGGTAGCTTAATTCAATGATATTTTATTGGGGAATTATCTAAAGATAATAGCCGTTTTCACGATGGACTATTTTGCGCGAAATGTTTTAAAACATTTCAAAATATTTTTTAATGTTTTAGTAGTAGCCGCTTTTACGATGGACTAATTTGCGAAAATATTTTAACCCTCGACCTACGGGACCGTAGGGCGAGGGTTAAAAATATTTCTCGCAAATGAGTTCATCGTGAAAGTGGCTACTATTAAAACGTTTTAAAACATTTATAATGTTTTGAAACATTTCGCGCAAAATATTCCTTCGTGAAAATTGCTAATATGAAAATTAGGTAAATTAATGGACGAAAATACATAAAAAAGAAAATACATGATATCAAACCAGTAAGACGCCTTAACCCGGCATTGACTGGGGTCTGATCTGAACGACATTGAATGGGGGGGGGGGCGTTAAACGCCCCCTGGTTATCTTCCGAACCAATGATCGCAGCGAGACGCACAAGGCGGCATTGAAAGCGCTCATTGAGACCAATAAAAAGCACGCTCGAATATCTCAAATTGAAGTCACATGTCAGGTCAGGGTCAGGTCAAATATCAAAACCAAGGTATTTTCGTTTATGGGTCATACTTTCCATTCAAAGTCTTCCATTGCAACCATGATCACCCAAAAGTGCTCTGAAACGTATGATACACATCCTTCATGATCAAAAGTTAGATTATTGGCAAAGATCAAAGGTCAAGGTCAGGTCACAAAAGGTCACTAGACACAAAATATCTACGAAAGCCATGCAACACATGTTTTATGGATTATCTTACGCATGGAAAGCGATAGTGATGCTCATTTGACCACCAAACTTCATGTATGTGAAATAAATGTCAAGCTAAGGTCAAAGTAAGGTAAAATGTAAAATTTTGAAATGGATAAATATAAGCCAAAAAGACATGTTTCTAGACCAGTTCTGTCTCAGAAATACAGTGTTGCCATTTATATATCTGGTCAAAAAGCAAAAAAACAACAACAAAATATGACGTTATGAGTTACTAGCACTGTAAATGCGATTACTCAATCACAAATGATGATATCATTTTGAAATTAGGTATGGTAGTTGTTTGCATTTAGTTATCTGACATACCTATATTTTTTAATATCTTTGAAAATGTTAATTCTGTAGTCATTTTTCCAAAACAAATATGTTTTGAAATTTAAGGGGTCAAAACCAAAGATTTCAAAAATCCGAGACAGCCATTTTGTAGTTTGTATTACTTTTAATCTTTGTAAGTTTTTTATTGCATTTTGCTTAATATATTGCCTTTGTACGGTATGTTAAAGTTAAGCTGATTTATGCGTAAGAACCGTGTGTAGTGACGTCACTAAATTCGCTATATTTGTTTAAAAATGATGAAATTGCTTAATTTTCGCACAGAAGACGTGAAATTGATGAATGATAAGGTACTTAAAGTTTCACGTTGATAGCGCTAATCATTTTTGATTTAAAACGAAAAACGGCATGGGGCGTTAAACGCCACCCCCAGTAAATGCCGGGCTAGTCGGCGAACGGCGTGCGAGCCCGTAGAAACCCGATAGCATGAAAATTGGTCTACAGTCATCCAACCTCCACCTTGCCACTAGTGTGGTCTCAAAACACACACAAAATTTCAGCTTAATCGGTCAGTGCACCCGCAGAAGTGGAGGTGTCATGCAGGATTCTGTTACCATGGGAATCACTGCGACTAAACTAATCCGTTACTCAGCTACAGGATAACGTTTTCTGACACCCTGACTCCTGACGCAGTGGTGCCATGCGCCATGCTGATCCCTTACGTGAGACGAAACATGTCAATAACATAATTGATTGAATGGGGCTATCAGATGGCGAAGACCGCTTGTCAATCGGGTGCGGGATATACGGGATAGAAGCTTCTGAAAAGTGCTACGGTCGGACCGACCGGCCGGGCCGGGTCGGATCGAGTCCGGTCGGCATCTTACATGTGATACAAATCCCATATTCAGTGAGGACTCGCTCGCGCTTTGTATTCGCTCGTAACAATATTCATTGGTCTATCTCATAGCCATGACTATCTGAAAATCATTGTTTGCGAACAAACAGACAAAATGTATACATGTATAATTAAGACAATGTCAGCCAGTGGCCGATCTACGGTTGGGCAAAATGGGCAATTGCGCCCCCAAACCTTCCGAAATCTGCAAAAAATGACACATTTAATTATATACCAGGCGTCCCAGAAATAACAGACGGATTTTATTTTCCTCTAGCTAAATCAAAATACAACTTTGCGAAAAGTAATATACGCCCACTTACAAACAAACTACTGCTATTTTGTTTAACACAGTTCTCATTAACATGCAGCCATGCAGCCGCACCAGACAGACGCCAATGCGAAAGTAGTCAAATTGCAGTTTGAGACCAACTGTACCTGTCGTCGGAAAGTTTGGCAGTCAATTGAAAAGCGAGAAAACACTATCGAGGAGCAATATTTTGAGCATAGAGAGCAGGTTTATGATAACAGGCAACACCATCAAAACGAACATGTTTAGAAGCAGAAGAAAGCAATAAAATGAACCTCCATTGACGCGAAAAAGACCAGAGAAGCCCTCTTTCGGAGCCTGTGCAAGTCTGTATGCCGTATGAGACAATAACTTGGTTTTGGAATGAGTACAGCGCAAAGAACTGTAAGCACAGTGTAAAAATTGTTTCCCTACAGGTGTAGAGTCATAATTTTACATCCGTGCTTGCAGCTCTTTCTTGGCGCAGTCCAAGTTATTGGCTCATACGGCAAACAGACTTGCACGAGGCTCCGAAAAATGGCTTCCGTTGAATTTTTCGCGTCAATGGGGGTTCGTTTTTCCGCTTTCTTCTGCTTCTTAGCCTTTTCATTTTTATGGTGTTGCCTGTAATCATAAACTTTTTCTCTATGCGCAAAGTATTGTTTCTCGATAGTGCCTTCTTGCTTTCGAAATGCCTGCCAAACTTATCTGCGTTCCGACAAAAGGTACACTCTGTCTCAAACAGCAATTTGACTATTTTCGCATTGGCGCCTGTCTGGTACGGCTTCATGGCTGCATGCTAATGAAAACTGTTTTAAACAAAATAGCATTAGTTTGTTACGAGCGAGCGCGAAGCGCGGAGCGAGTCCTCATTGAATACCGGTATTTTTCCACATATAGCGGCCGACCCGGCAGGGCCGGGCCCGAACCGAGACGCTGGTCAGAAGCTTACATCTTTTGAAACCGCCGCAATCCGATTGACAAGCGGTATTCGCCATCATGAATAGACCATGCAATGACATTATGATTATTGACATGTTTTTTTGTTTTTCTCATGTGATTGTCAGCACAGGCGCGTGACACATGCCGCGTCAGGGGTGTCAGAAAGTATTATCCTGCGTAGCTGAGAAACGGCTGGACCTATAAAGCTAAAATTTGGTGTGAGGCTGAGACCACACACTGGCATGTTGCACAGGTAAAACTCTGGGTCACACTGCAAGTACGCACGTGCACCCCTGTTCCGTCACAAAATTAGCCCTACAAAACATCGTTACAATACGGAGCCCTATATCTCGGCAACACAAAAGTAGCAAGACACGGTCAAACACAATATGCGTAGGAAACGATCCGCCCGCGTATGCACTATGTGTTCGATCAGGCGCGTGGTACGTGCAAAGTTACTGGTTATAACCAAGCGCATTATAGTTTATGACGTCTTCACATATAAATCAGTGCTCAGCAACCTATGGGATGTAAAGCGATGAAACAAACACCAATCTGTAGACCAATGTACCGTCTCTAAAATGCATTCAAAAATTTATGTTGCATGCAGCATTTCAGTGTTAAAATCTGTCAGTAATATTTGTATTGACGATTTTATAATATTTCCTTAATTACACCGCCTTAGCTTCAAAACCAAAGCGTGCTAGACGATAAAAATGATGCGGCTGTAAAGCGCAATCAAATCCATCCTAATATCAACCCAAATGAATTTTTTGGCCTCAACATGAAGCTATAATTGCAAAATTTTAAAAATAACGTTTCAAAACCTATTATTTAAAGTATCGATTTAGTTTCGGATCTATTTGCGATGGCAAAACAACACAGTGAATAATCAAATGCTGCTTTGCACAAGACGAACCTCGTGGACGGTGTAAATTGACGCGGATTTATTCGGACTCGCTCGTCCTTCGCCGTTTAAGGCGTCTTACTGGTTTTTTAATGAGCACATGTTTCTTTTTAAAAACGTTGTATCTTGATTTCACTAGAAGAAGAAAAAAAATCATCTGTTATTTCTGGAACGCCCGTCGCCCAGTGGAAGGAAACCTTAGCGACTGAGGAAAGTCTGCTTTAAATCAGTTGCCAATGCATAAGTAAGCAAAATCCAATAAGTTTTCAGAATTGTGTAAGACTTTTGGGAATATTCCCCAAACTCCCGTTCTGGATCCGCTGCTGATGTCAGCTATATCTTCATGGTACGTATGTACAGTCGAGACCATGTGTTCTGTCCACTTCATCGACACCACCCGATGTCGATGCGCCTGGCGAAAAAAAATCCTTCGTGAAAACGGCTAGTAGCAGTCCTTTCAGTGCACTATTCGAATAAGCCCTACATTTCTCTGGGGCGATGTTTGTTTTCGTCTGCCGGAAGCTAGCGTAGAAAGTATTCTTAAAAAGCCTTGCTTAAGCGCACCCGTTTAATTAAATGTCAACATTGTCCATCGGTGCTGCCTGTCGGTGCTGCACGCGTTGAAATAAAATGAAACTATTTATGCCCTCGCCTCTGATACCGGGGGCGAGGGCTATAGTAACTGCATTGGATTCCACTGCGTGCAGCACCGACAGACAGAGACAGAGGTGGTGTTGATGAAGTGGACAGAACATATTATGGTCTCGACTGTACGCTATTTTGCACATCTGTCAGTGTGCCCTTCTCACATGAGCACTGTGTTCCACAGTTCCCGATGTCTGCCGTCACGGCCAAAGCTTCATTGACGAGTGTGAAAACTTCTGCACATGCAAGCCCAACGGTCGGTACAAATGTAAGGACGGCGGGACATGCTATCTGCTTCTGACGGAATGGCATAGACGGGCCCAGATCGCAAAACCTGAAATATGCATTGGAAAAGATGACCTGATTTACAAAACTGAGGATAGGAGCATCAGCTGCAAGGACGGCATAATGCGCTTTGAGGGTAAGTAGAATATAATTTTGAGGAAATACGATTGCCATAGTTAATGTCGCTATTTTTAACGGAATACGATAAACATAGTTATTGTCGCGATTTTTAAGAGAATACAGTAATCATAATTGATATCGCGAATCAACTATGCCTCTTGCAATGAGTTTGAAAGTTTGAAGATAAGTAAATAATATAGCAGTGAGAGAATACGGCAAGTATAGTAAATGGCGCTTATAACAATACACTGGCCTGCGTGATTTATAAGGTCAAGGGTTTCTCAACCGTTTCTAGATCAGTTTTTCGCGTTGACTCCGAAAATGACACTTCTTTTGCTTGATTGGCTCCAGTTTGTGCGCTATTAAAAACTATTATGTTTTAATATTTTGTCCTATTATCAATGTGACAGGATTGGCGAGAAAATCCTGTTGCTGTAAAACCCACAAAATATATTCATATCGCGCAATGAAACTGATAATTAAATTTTGCAATACTTTCATCAGTCAGGGGCGGGAGACCGGGCGCTTTACGCCGCCTCGTCGGCGGGCGACCGCAGCTCGGACTTGGTCGGGTTTTATGCTAGCGATCTTGGCGTGTTTCCTATTCTTGCTTCTGCTGTTGTTGCCATGGTAACAGCTATGGTTAAAGTGATAAAGTGAGTGTCTGTGCGTGTGTGCGTGCAGGGCCGTGTGCGTATCAGTTCATAAAGTGAGCGTGTCGTCAGTGAGCGTGAGCGATCCATCATCCGACGTAGCGCCCGGTCACCAGCCCTGGCGGGTGAAAACCTGTCAAAATTAAATTATCAGTGTCATTGTGGGCTATGCAAATATTTTTGAAGTTCTACAGCAACATAATTGGCTCACCAATCTTGTCACTCTAAGATAGCGACAATCGGGGCTCAACTTTTGAAGATACGAACACCGAAACTCAAATTGGTGTCCCGAAAACAGGTCGCGCGGCCGCCGCCCGAATTCCCTTAGGTCATTTGTCCAAAAAGATATTGGTTTAGTGTAACGAAACTTTGCAATGATAGAGATAACCATACTATCCACCTGTCCTGTAAATTTTGTGCTTGTAACCCTTATAGAACTACTCATATAAAATAGGCAAAGTAGTACAATACGATAAATTTTGTTTTTGGAGTAGCGGAAAAACTGGAGCTAATCTGGAAAAACGGAGAGCATTTCGAAACTCAGCGCCCCGAACTTAGCCAAGATCAGTCCAGATTTCAGAAACCTCTGACCTTATGAAAAAAAAGTTTTCAAACGCAGGCCATTGTAATCATCTAAAGTTCTGTACCACATTTTCAACATAAGTGCTATATAAGTTACACTATACATTACTGCATGAATGCTATTTTTAAGGTTAGGTGATTGCTAATGCTACTGGTCCCAATTGGCTCTGTCACGCGTAAGGATGCATTATAAATTCGCCACATCCTATACTTTGTTTTAACGGTTGCACTTTTTCTGTGAAGTGCTGTGTGCTTTTCCTCAAATACTTATTTGCGTACCAATGTGCCATTCAATTGATAACTCATAGCCCAAGCCTGGACGCTCATCTACGCTTATCCCCGCTAAATACGTCGGATAGACGACATGCAGGGGCGTCGTCTGGGCATTGCCCGCTGTTGTTCGTTGACAGAAAGCTGCACTCCGAACATCGAATGGCAGCTGAACGGCTGCCAGAGGTGCGTCTGCACAAAGGACGGGGAGCCGGCCTGTACTCCATGTCTGCGGCAGCCCACCAGTAAGAGCGCACCAGGCACCAACCCCGTGGCGCTGTTAAAGGGACTGTCCCACCTTAACATTAGTTTTAGTTTTGGGGCCGTGAGCCGATGTCGTAGTCTCTCTTTGCTAAATGTTTATTACAGTCGACTTGTTTTATCCTTTGGCCATACATTAGCCATACACTAGTCCTACTTATGGCAGCATGAAGGTTTTACTTTTACCACAACATTCCTTACTTATGACGGTCTATCATCACCACAAATATTAACAAAGCGCATTTACTCATGAAATGAGCAACTGCTTTCGTCGAGACAACACATGTACAAGTCAATCCCGTGTTCAGCAATGCGATTCATCTCCCATATTTTCTAGCACCACATCATAAACGGTCCGAGTGAAACACCCTTCATGATACTGCCTCCGAGAACTGCATAGTCTGCTCTCAGGCGCAGCCAACAATGAGCGCCCTGACGCGTGGCAGACTCTGTCGCCCCTTTCTTCGACAATTACAACTGCACTACTTCTCATATATCTCTTGCACCCGGTAGCTAGCTCGGCCCCTACCTAATTGCTCATCAGCAGCACCACGGCATCATCCACTCCTACACAATCACACTGACTCAACAGTCCACGAGACAAGAACGAACGACGAAATCCGGCAAAGCACGAACATATGCGTATGCCCGCACCATAGAACGCACTGCAACGTCAATGACATCGTCGTCACACCAGCTGCACACATAACTTTTAGCCTGCATATACATATGTCTCATCCCAAATGACGATGCATCAGCCATCGCTCGTATGCACGAATCAAACATACCAACAATCCCCATGACAGCTCTATCGTAGCCTCCACAGTATCGCCCAAATCGAGCGCCGAGCGCATCACCCTACTGACAATGCCCGCCGATCTTATTGTCAACATCAGCTCAAGAACGCATCGGCAACCCGGGCGGACGTCGATCACCTGTCTGTTCCGCACAGAGCCGGTGTCGCACGCGCGTTCGTTCTTCGGCAACGACACCGCCTTGAAAGCTCTGCGCTACCCGTCGATCCGCCTCTACTGCTGTCAGTTACTGGTTATGCAGACAGACCACCTGTGTCAGTACTCGGTTAAACCAGGCAGGACACTTGTGCCAGAGTACTCGGTTACAGACCGACACCTGGTCAGTACTCGGGTTTAGCACCGACCGACAACCTGTGTCAGTTTACTCGTTTAGCAGAACGCAGACACCTGTTTAGTACCTCGGTTAGCAGACGACCTGGTGTCAGTACTCGGTTAGAGGCAGACACCTGTGGCCAGTACTCGGTTAGCAGACCCGAACATCCTGTCGTCAGTACTCGGTTGCAGACCGGACACCTGTGTCAGTACTCGCGTTCAGCAGACAGACAACCTGTGTTAGTACTCCGGTTAGCAGCCGACACCTGTAGTCAGTACTCGTTACAACCAGACACCTGTGCTCAGATTACTCGGTTGCAGACCTGACACCTGTGTTAGTATCGGTTAGCAGACACCGACAGCCTGTGTACAGTACTCGCGTTAGCAGACCGACACCTGTGTCAGTTACTTCGGTTTAGCAGACAGTAACACCTGTGGTCAGACTCGGTTTACGCAGACAGACACCTGTGTCAGTACTCGGTTAGCAGACAGACATCTGTGTCAGTACTCGGTTAGCAGACAGACATCTGTGTCAGTGTGTCAGTACTCGGTTAGCAGACAGACACCTGTGTTAGTACTCGGTTAGCAGACCGACACCTGTGTCAGTACTTGGTTAGCAGACCGACACCTGTGTCAGTACTCGGTTAGCAGACAGACACCTGTGTCAGTACTCGGAAGGAATCGCATGGAAAATTGGTCTTGGCATCCCAGCTCTTGTGCTATATTAGATAAACGTGCAAGTAGTTTCCGTTGAGCTGCAGGCAGGTAGTAATGGTGTAATGGTGTCTGTAATGTAATGTAAATGTAAATGTAAATGTATGATGTAAATGTATGAATAATGTAAATGTAATGGTACTCAGTATGGTAATGTAATGGTAATGGTACCAGCGAACAGAACAAGTACCTGCCAGGTACTTGTTCTGTTCGCTGGTTCTGTTCGATGACGTCACTCTCCAGTGACGTCACTCGGTAACGCCATGTGCTTGGTGCCACGTCCACAGCCACTCACAGAGACGAAGAGGTGCCCGTCTACCAGGAGTGCCCATGGCCGCTGGTAGAGGGCCCCAGACGGCTGACCACCAAGGTGTGCAAGGCTCCCACCAGACGAGGTCAGTCGCAGCGCTCGGTCACGGCGGCGACACCGCGCGAAATAGCCATCTTGTTCCGGCAGATTCGATCATGTCCGTGAAGTTAGCGACGCATTCAGCGATGACCCCCGGTTTCTAATTTCAAAATTAAATATCTGAATGATTAGACGACGAGAAACACGAATCTGTTGTTTGCTTTTATATAGCACATTGCTTTCATGGAAACAAAATGTCAAAAGGAATGGAACCGCCAATGGGGCAGCAATTACCGATGGATTTTATCTTTCTGGCACCAAAATGTAACTCAGGGCAAAATCCTAGCCGCACATCAAAAACCATATTCATCAAGGTCCAACCTCTTGGTCAAAATAAAGATCAAAGGACGGGGAATTGCAAAAATGCCAGAATTACCGACCAAATTTAAACTTCTTGGATTCAAAATGTATCTCAGGGATATGCCGCACATCGACAATCATGTCCAATAAGGTCAAAATTCAGCCTTGGGCCCGAGAGGCTCTTTGCTGCACTTGTATTTGTATGTATTTATAGTTGAACCGACATAAAAGGCATCTATCGTATTAAATAATTCCCTGAGCGAGTGAGCGACTGCCACGCTTTCAAAAGCAGAGTCTGCTGGAATGCACCGACCACTTGTTGTAGTTCAATGTTTTGGATACAAACTCCTACCTTTGCATTGTAGTATCTTGTGTGTATTTACAAATAACGGCACTAGATTTATAGTAAGACTGTCGGTCGGTCACTGGCACAAAGCCTCTGTCACAAAGCCACTGACGCACGGCACAAAGCCTCGGCGGCAGTGCACTATAGCGCCGTCTGCTCGCTCCACGATTCAAACTACTCTCGTCCCTCGCCGACACCTTCGCAGCCCTACCCTTATCCTTACACCCTTTCACCCCTACCCTACACCTTCGCACCCCTACCAGGCTACCCTACACTACGGCCAGGCCCTGCCATTTGGTCGCTCCGGTGCACTCCGCGGTGGATAGCGAGGGCCGGCCACCGGCACTACGACTCAGTCAGGGTCCCGACTCAGCTACGCGATTCTACATTTATATTTCAGAGTGCAGGCCCGGTACTGAGTATAACCTGGATTGCGACATTTGCATCTGTATGGAGGACGGTGTTCCCGCCTGCACCAAGAGGAACTGCAGACTGGCCGGTAAGAATGGCACTGCGTCGATTAAGTTTATGGCGCCATTTGTGTAGGGTTTCCGCAACACTAATATATCTGCGTCACCCATGTTCAGAGATCTATTCTTACAATCGTCTTCCTTCTGTCGTGTTTCTTCCATGTTTATCGGTACTTATAAGTTATAAATTGATATATCTGTATTACCATATATTTGCCATATCTGCATTATCATTGTTGATAGCTGACGAAGTTACAATAGCGAAATATCCAAGAATGTAATTTCGGTCTTGATTTATTTATGTAGTAGGGTGGGCCCTTTTAGACCGCTTGCACGCAACGCCTTAGCGCACAAGGGTTATAGGTGCCAATTTCATGCTGATTACGATGCAATCAAGAAAACCATTTTATTTTGAATTCTTCTGACCGCTCATCTCGGATTTGTGCTTTCGTGTTTTCCAAATTTTTCGTGTTTTGCTCTCTCACTTGCAAATTAGGTGTTGGTCGCCAGAAAACTGTTATGAGGCATATAGTTCGAACATTATTGAAGATTGTAATGCCAATCCGAGCATTCTAGCTCATTCCACTCATCCGTGACACAGCATAACTTTTTTGGAAATGAGCGGAGACTGTGGAAATGAGAGTGTTTGTAGATGGCGCCAGCGCTCCGTTCATAGGTGGCCTAGTGTAATCACTATGTTAAGCTATTGGTCAAATTGTAAATTCAGAAATTAGGGAGGCTGGTCTTCCAGAATGGCATCTTTCGCATTTTTCACTTATATACGCTGATCACTGCATTGTAATGTCGAGTCGTGGCGAAATAAATGCATAACTTGAAGATTATTGTGTGACTACGTTAGTCTGACGTGTCCAAAAACATCCCACACCACACTACACACGCTGCCTGTGAGTGCATTTAAGCCGCTCGAGTAAAACAATTTCCCGTCGCTGCCCGCCCGGGTGGCAGGAGATTTGAGCTCCGACCTCAAGCTGCTGTACCAGTGGGCCAAACTGCGTGACGGTGGGTGACGGCAGTGGCGCTGGTGAGCGATGTGCACGGCGTCTTCAACGAGTCAACATGGCGCGATTGTAAACGGCTCAGAGCCGTCTGCTCTGAGTCTGACTATATATGTAAGAGAGTCCTAGCTCAGCCCTGGCGACCGCTGCACTGTACGTGGTGGCTGTGTTCGTGGCAGTGGTACCACATGGGCACGTACACCGCCCCACGTAACAATGGCAATGGTCGCCAGGGCCTGAGCTTAGGACTCTCTCGACATATACTAGTCCAGAAGCAGACGGTTCTGAGCCGTTTACCATCGCACATGTTGAAAGACGCTGTGCACTCCGCCTCACAGTCGCAACTGCCGTCACCCACGTCACGCATTTGGCCCACTGGTACAGCAGCTTGAGGTCGGAGCCTCAAAATCTCCTGCACCGAGCGGGCACGCGACGGGAAATCGTTTTACTCGAGCGGCTTAATGCATTTACAGGGAGCGTGTGTAGTGTGGTGTGGGAGTTTTTTGGAACACGTCATACTAACGTAGTCCACATAACTCTTCAGGTTATGCATTTTATTTCGCCACGACTCGACATTACAATGCAGTGATCAGCGTATCTAAGTGAGAACTGCGAAAGATACTATCCTGTAAGACCAGCCTCCCTGATTTCTGAATTGACCATTTGGCCAAAAGCTTAACATAGTGATTACACTAGCACCATCTATGAACGGAGCGCTGGCACCATCTACAAACACGCTCATTTCCGCTAATTTCCAAAAAGTTCTGCTGTGCCACGGATGAATGGAATGAGCTAGAATGCTCGGATTGGCATTAAAATCTTATATAATGTTCTAACTATATGTCTCATAACATTTTTCTGGCGGGCAACACCTAATTTGCCAGTGAGAGAGCAAAACGTGACAAATTGGGAAAACACGAAAGCACAAATCCAAGATGAGCGGTCAGAATAATTCATTTTTTTTTCTTGATTGCATCGTAATCAGCATGAAATTGGGCACCTAAAACTCTTGTGCGCTAAGGCGTTGTGTGCAAACGGTTTAAAAGGGCCCGCCCTATTATGTAGGTACTTACTTATTATGAGGTTACCGGTTATTTTAATTCTCACTTGTAATTTCAGCTCCACAATCACTAGTAGACACTGTAATCATTCCACCGACTAGCATTTAAACAAGCAGCACACAAGTGAAAGCACGGTCTTAGCGTTGACTCATCTTCCCCACCAAACGAACTTGCTACAAGGACAGACGTGCCAGCCTGTTGAGTTGCCAGAGCACAAGTGTCAGCTACCTCGCGGCGGTGCGTCTGTCTCTCTGGCAGGGTACGGTGACTCCCAGATGTGTAGACACCGACTGTGTCCGCCCGACTGCACCCCAGTCAGCGAGGACAGCTACTGCGCCTACTGCAAGTGCGGTGGCATACAGAAGCCGGGAGACATCGTTACCGCCATGGGCGACATCTGTCCACCTGGTTACAGCGTCACTGCCTATTTGGGGCTCATCCAGACATGTAGTCCCGGTAAGCACCGTCTGGGCCGGGCGGAGTGTACACTGTATGTTCAGGCCTGTAGCGGGTTCCCGCGCATACACAGTAACATAATATATTACCAAGAAGCTATAGAAGTTACAAGTTAGCTGTAGAAATTGCCAACAAACTGGCAGTAACTTAACGTTTGCATGAAGTCAACGATGATGAGAGACTACCCGATCCCCAAGCGAATAAGAATACCAAAATCGTATGTTACCAATCGCTGGTGTTGTTGCTGTCTGGGCGGTGGTCTGGGTGTCCCTTTCTGCTGACCTGTGCGTTGCTGTCTGGGCGGTGGTCTGGGTGCCTCTGTCTGGTGACCTGCGTGCTGCTGTCTGGGCGGTGGTCTGGGTGCCCCTATCTCCTTACCTGCGCCACGCATCCCCAGAGCCGCCGTCTCTCGGCTGCCAATACGGCCCGTACCACCTAGACGAGTGCACCAATGTGTGCCGGTGCGTGGGCGGCGACGGGTACGCCTGCGGGCTGAAAGGCTGCCCGCCGGGCCTAGTCAGCGGCCAGCCGCTCAACTGCACCGACAGGGTCTTGCTGCCGAACGTGGAGGGCTATCGCGTCTACTGTGAGCAGGGTATCGTCAAGGTCCAGCCCCGAGGTGAGTTCCCCCAACGGGTGACCATGTACTGACGCGTTGGAATGGCGGGGAAGATGTGCGGATACCGCACGTGCAGTTTTCTTTCGCTTAATATTTGGTATTTTACGACAAGAGTTAGGCTGTGGAGAAACAGGGTTTCTCACACCGACCCAACTGGGAAACTAGAAGGTTTTGCCGGTAGCCATATTGGAGGCCAGAACCCGTGGGGCCGAGGATTCCGAGTCTGACGCTCTATCCATCGGGTTATCTGGTCCCCTTACTTTTCATTTGATTTGCATTGTCTCAATGGTCATATTGCATAGTGAAGAACGGGTGTGCCTTCAAGGATATGATAACAGGGGCGTCACCATGTGGGGATAGGGCCGTCCCCACACCATGTGGGGATAGGGCCGTCCACACACCATGTGGGGATAGGGCCGTCCCCACATGATCACTCTGGTCGGGGTTCGGCATCCCCAGATTTGCATGATTGTAGCATTGGCCCTATGGAGCTGCCCCCCCCCCCCAACTGTCTGGTCCCCACTGCAAATTATGTGGCAACGTCACTTTCTGATACCATCAACTGTAGACTGAATCTAGAATCTAGAAGCTAAAATCTAGAATATCTAGAATAGTAATCACCGCACTGCAAACATTTACTTTGTCAAATTAACCCCATTGCAGACGAGCCCTGCGTTCCGGGCACGTTCTTCATGGATGACCAGGACTCCACGTTTTGTGAATGTGTCAACGACGGAGACGAGGACTGCGGTAAGCGACGCACGACCTGTCCCCGTGACGTACGCACGTGACGCAATGCCCTCCCAGTGACGACGCGTTACGTACGTGCCCGCCGCAGTCAGCATTGGACGCAATGCGCCCCCACATTCCTGAAGCCATCCACTTCCGAGCCGGCAAGGCCTTGCAGTGATGCTGGCTCAGCAACACGACATGTTCGAATACTTGTGACGTCAAGCGCTGCCATCAGAATGTGAGATCACACGTGCCGTACTTGGCTGATGGTCTGTGACATTTGGCTCTCTGTTTGTGCCTGACTCACTCCTTCTCTCTGTGCAGCTGACATCGGCTACTGAAGCGGGAGGAGCCTGTCCTGCTTGGCTGCTGATGATGCAGCAGGCGCACTGGCTGACAACATGGTGAGCAATACAGGTACTCACCAATGTCAGCTGTTGCTAAGGCGATCGGCTCGCAGCGGAAAATTGGTCTATCATCTGCTGTTTGAGCTTATCTATCATCTATCTATCATCTGCTGTTTGAGCTTATCGTGCGATACTAAAACTGGGTGGAATGCTGCTGTGGGATGATGCATGGCTGGAGACTAAATATGACCCTATATCAGTTTTGAAGTTTGATCACGAAATCAGTCAGGATCCGATATGACATTTCAACACTTTTCGGATATCTCAACGACCGTAATATCCACTCTTGCATTTTGCCATGAGTTCCAGTGAAATCCTGGAATCATTTAGAGTTTATAGATCTATTTTATTTGGTTTGAGTTCCATTTCTGGGATCCATGCACACATTATTGCAACCGGCTGTCTCTGGCTGACGTAAATTCGACCACATATCGGACGTGCGAGATGAACTGGGCTGGCTCACCGCCCGGCAGTGTACGAACTTCAATCTATTCAACCTTCTTTCACAAAATTCAGCACCGGGGAACCACAGGGCTCTCGCTTCCAGCTTTCGGCCAATTCTGAACTTCGTTCCAGAAGCACCCGCCAGGACGCTGATTTGGCCCTCCGCGCGTTTGAGAAACTGCAACCGGCAAGCGTCCCCCCTTTTCCCCCGGCTTTAATAAATAAGTATAGTACAGCGCTACAACACCTGCCTTCCGACCTGCGTATATGTCTTTATCGTCTTTTAAACGTCAAGTTGGCGCTTCTTTACATGGCAACTGATGTGCTTGGCTGCTTGAGTGTTTTGCAATCGTGTTCTTATTTTCTACTTATTGTGGGTATGTGAGTGGAGGTGTCGTTTTTTAACAGTATCTTCCCTTTTAAACCCGCTGGCCGGGCCGGTGCTCGGGAGCGCCACCTTCCTCGGGCCGGAGGGGTGTTTCGACACTCCACCCTTTCTAACTCGGCTTCCTAGGGACCTAGACATTAAACCAAAAATACCGTTCGAGAGCTCGTCAAAAGGGATTTGGAAAACTATTTCAGTGAAAATTGTTGCTCAGGGCAATATTAGAGTCACCAGAGGTCATCAAAGGTTCGAAATTTTCTCAAATTTCCCAGATTTAGGGACATAGCTCAGATCCCCAAATATCTTTCGCGACAACTATGATTAGCTAGGAGGTAAAACAAGTAAAGAAACATTAGATAGATTATGTTGAATTGGCAATCGCACCTATGTCCTCAAAATTTTGGAGCTCAGATCAAAGTGTAGGCTCCAGAGGTCATCAAAGCGTTCAAAAAATGCATTTTTTTTTTTGTTAAAATATGTTTTCCTGGAATAACTTTTATCTAAAAAATGACACATTAAATGATTTTAACGCTATCGTGTTTTCTCTCGTCAAGACGGCTTTTGACACATATTTACGTGATGGACCCTCGTAAAGGTTTCAACTTTCAAAAATTTGACCTCAGGTTCAAGGTCATTTGGTGACCCAAGATAGGTCATGTTGAAATATTGGGGCGACGCGGACAGACGATACCAAATACAGTGGTTGTCATCTGCTCGTCTCTATTCTTCATTTATATCAGAAGTTATTTAGCAAATCATTGCTGATGGACCTCAGATGACCTCAGATGACCTTGTTTAGAAGATCTTTTTAGGAAAACAATCGCACCTAGGTCATTCAGAATTGAGCTAAAAAAAAAGCATGATTCTGAAATAATCAGCCTGATCCCGATGCATTTTACTTCAAATAAGAAAGCATCTGTTTATTTTCCCATCACTTATAATGGGGAGGTAAGGAAATGTGACCTGACCTTTAGGTCACCGATATCGAAATCCGAGAATAAACAAACTTTAGATAGTCATGCTCTTATGAACACCTTGTAAGTACAAAACCCAATCCGCTAAAAACTGTGGCTTTTGGTGGAACGAACTTTTTCGGAGGTGGGGTTCACGTTGACCTAGGCCTGGTTGACCTGACCTGACATGACCTATTTTCAAAACTTTTTTTTGAAAGCTTGTACAAAAAGATGATCGAACAGGTACTGAAAATTTGGGCGGCGCTACGCGCCGCCGTTTTCCGATATCCAGGAAAAACCTGAGGGGGGTGTGTCTAAACACCCCCCCGCCGCGCGGGTTAAACCCTGACACGACGCTCAGAATAGCCGGTTTTATGTATCGGAGAGTGTTTTTACGGTAAATACATACATACATACATTACACATTGCATATATCGGCATGTCAGTGAATGGCTATCCACCGACACGTGCCATTGTTTATTACAGGTCGCATTGAGCTTTTGCTGGACAACCACCGAAGCCGGCCTGTCATGACATGAAGTTGACGTCTTAGCGTGTGCGTGTGCGTGTGCGTGTGCGTGTGCATGTGCGTGTGCGTTTGTGTGTGTGTGTGTGTGTGCGTGGGTGTGCGCGTGCGTGTGCGCGTGCGTGTGCGCGTGCGTGTGCGTGTGTGAGTGTGTATGTGCGGGCGGGACGGGGCAGGCGATCACATGCACTCCTGTGCCGGCTGATCGGGACGTCGCGCCTGTGTGCCGGCCGGTATGGACGAGGACGCCACCTGTCGCCAACCGAAGGAACTTCTGACAGAAATGACACCAGAGACCACCAGAGGGACGACGCGACTAGCTGACGCCACTCAAATGCTAGGGAATTAACCGCTCCTTTTATTAATTTGATTGTATTAACTTGAGGAGACAGACGGGGAAAATGACCGGGGCTGTTAGACGTAACGTAGGTTGTTGCGATTATTGCTGTGCGGATTTCGCCTAGTTCCACTTCCCTTGGATTCGAAATTTCAATACCAATACGACTACGCTGCTGTGTTCATGGAAGCTAGCTTAAGTTGTCATTCGGGTGGGTTAAGTTTAAGTTTATAGCTGGCTTGATATTCATCCGAATCAGATATCATTTGTTAATACATTTTTGGCGATTTATGTTGTTTGTGGCTGGTTTTGATGGCTCGTGATATGTAAATATTCTTTGAAGCGACGGCTCACTTAGCGGAAGCAAATAGCAAGTATCTACGTATACATGATCTCAATGCGTGTGATCAGACATTTTGTATGCAGAGTGAAATACAAATTGGAGTCAGTGGAATCGGATTCGGAATCAAGTTTTTTATGGGGTCCTGTAAGCCGGATTCGGAATAAATTCCCCTAGTACAATTTGTACTGGAATCGGAATCGGAATCAGGCCAATCTGGCTTGGCATGGAATCGGAATCGATTCCGCTGAAACGGAATCAAGCACAAGTCGGCTTATGCGCTGATTGATTTCGCGACGTCCGTATTATAAATCATTATTAGGTATATCAGCAGTGATGCGTCAAGCACTGGCCCCGCTACGGCCTTGGACTCGCCCCCACTCAGTAACTAAGGTGATATTGACTTACATTCCGTTGGCGAGTGACGACTCAGCGAGCTGCTTTCAGTGAAGCCGTCAGCACATGTCAGCCGGTGTACCACGGGGAGCCTTATCAGCCCGGCAAACAGGCCGTGCAGCCTGGTGTGTCGCAATTTATTCATTGCAGATCTTTGTGGTATCCAGTACATGATTGGCCGTTAGCCCACAGCGTCATACATGGTGTGCTGCCATAGCATAGTCAAAACACATACAATCATACACGAATAAAAAAATGCAGGTAAAAACATATACGATAGCGCATAATAAAACTGCTGATTAAAAGAGCGATTAGTAAACGAGTGGTCAACCATGATTCACCACACAGCGACACATACCACACCGTCATGCCCGCTGACTATCGCACTAGAGCTCCGACATCAACATTTCCTTCACGCACTTTTGAAGGAGCTGGCGTTCCTGTTTCCACGGACATTGATGTCTAGCTCATTCCATTTACGCACGGCGCGGACAGGCACAGTCATTTTGGTTGCCTCCAAGCGGCATCGATGTGTTTCCAATAGCCCGGCAGTGGTTGCTCGTGTCGTTCGCTCGGATGCGTCGGCTCGGTAGGATATGAGTCTTTAAGGCGCTGTGGTCCCTGATCTTGGTGTACCATTGAATGACCAGCACATTAGTCTTCTGTATTTCAACTATTAGTGTTACAATGGCATCCACCCAAGGCTCACGTCGTGCAGTTGGAGTGTGCTCGTGACGATGCTTTTCTGGTAACGATCGAGTTGCGAAATTTATAACTTTGTCTATGCGGTGGCGCTGCTGCTGTGTTGGTGGTGCCCATGCCGGCAGACAGTACGTGATGTGTGGAAAGACGAGTGACTGAATTAAGTGTACCAATGTTTTCCGCGGAAGGGTGTCTCTGAGTTTGCTGATCGTCAGCAGGCTACCGTAGCAACGCTTTGTCACTTTTACTGACCTGCCGCTGCATGTTCAGTTCCGGGTAAAAAAGCACTTCCAAGAATTTTGATGCTTTTGTGCTGGTTTTCAAGTTCTCATCGTCGAAACTGGCCGAGAAATTGGAAGTTTGTTTAGCGACGATGCAGTTCCGAAAAGTATCAACTCAGTTTTTGAGGGGTTCACTTTCAGAACCATCGGAAGTGAACCATGCAGATCAGTTCAGTTCAGTTCAGTTTATTGACGATGAACCATTCCACGTGGTGGCTTTAATTGTCAGGTTCATATAAAAAAAGATGGACAACAGTACATAACACGCCGGACAATTTACAAAACATACCAAAAACAAAAGACACAAAAGAAAAAAGACATACAAACAGCGACTTACAAAAAAGCGTTATATTTCGAAAAATCCTTGTTCCAATCAATTAAGCAGAGCACTGATATCGCACAGCTTGCGTGTCAGCTCAGCACGAGTTTGAGAGCTGGAGATAGCCGGTGACAGACAGTTCCAAGACACGGCAGCGCGGTATGAAAAGGTTCTGCGTGTCAGTGAGAGACGGAACTGCCTGGCAGGCTCTCGTGGTGCGGCAGCTCGGAGACCGCCTCCAGCGCCACGAGCAGCGCGGTAAGCTCCGCGCGTGCTGGAGTAGGAGCGGACCGCGACGTCCGGTGAGAGGACTAGCGCGCCGCCGCCGCCATTAGCGACGCCGGCGTCGGCCGCATCCGTCGACCAAGCCAGACCGCTCTCGCCGGGAGCTCCTGCAGTCGCGTCTCGGCCACCGCGCGGCAGATCGTCTCAGGGGCGCTCCGTTGGGCTTACAGACCCATATCCAGGTGGAAGAATACGGCGGCGATATCACTCCATGGTGGCCATGTGTAGTGTATGCGCACTTAAATCGGTACGTCCCGCGCGCCGGCCATGGCCACGGCTGAGGCGCCCACCTCCCTCCACCCACACGTCTTGCAGAGTCGTCTCGGTGGTGGGTCCGTCTCACCGATGGTCCTCAGCGGGCCCCCTCCGACAGGGACACCGCGAGCTTTACCATCTTAATTCCTAGGAAATATTATTTTTTGTCGGGACTGAGCGTTCGTCATCCCAGTTTCAAACATCAGAGCGTGGATGGGGGTGGAGGTGGCACAGCCAGTAAAAACTCTGACGATCGCGCGCAGCTCTCAGTCGATGGTTTCCACGTGAATTGGGGAGGCCGCCGGGAGCCAGGCGGAGGCGGCGAACTCCAGCGCTCCCCGAACATATCCATTGGCGATGGTGCGTAGTTCTTTCCTGTTAGTCCCCATGTCCTGCCGGTCAGCTTCCTGAGTTGGGCGGTCCGTGGTCTCACCTTGTCCGCGGTCCGCGGTCTCAGCCCAACTGCACTGAGTGGAGCTCAGCGCAGTTGGGGTCGAAATACAGTAGGAGATCGAACGCGACCCCGAGGAGACGAAGGGCCTCCACCGGAACCCCGGCAACCTTCACAGTGAGGTTCTTCAGTTTTTGTTTATCTATGGATGGTGAGAGTTGCTTCAGTTGTGTTAAATATTTTCACGTGGCCCATACCATGTGTTATTTTACGACCTAATTATCAGTGTATACTTTTGAATAATCAGTGCAGTGAAACGGAAGTTATCCCTGA
>VOPJ01006314.1:0-20319 GCA_014673585.1 Semibalanus balanoides
TGCCGCCCGCAGGGAATAGGGTTAAGTGAACTCCCAGCAAACTCTTAAAGGGAAATAATCACCTTGTATTTTTGTTAGCAACAATTTCTTAGGCTTCTGTTATGGTATAACAATGATTTAATTGAAATTTAAGAATCAAATTAACATATTCTCTTATTCAATGTTGTAAGTTTACACCAATTAAAAATAAGTAGATATACTTATTTCGAAGCTCATGAGCAGTGCTTTCCATTACTATTTAATCGTGCCATATCTGGCGCCGGTGTTTCAAACTTGTTCGACGTTGAGCAATGTCCCTGAACCAAATCGCCGACACTAAAAAGGCCGCCGCTGGTTGCCAAGTTTATTTTTCCTATTTAATTGACAATGTTTAAATTATTGCTTGTCGTTTTTTTTGGGGGGAAATGATTTCTTGCAATGATGATATAAACCATATTGTTGCATGCAGTCGTTGACCTCTACACTATACAAAGTTATACAAAGCTTGTAATACTGCCAATTTATGAAACAATTTCAAAACTAGTACAACTAGACCGCCATAGGAGGCCAAGTTAAACTGCTAATTTGGTTACCTAATTATTCAATGTCTATCAAATGTATAGGATCGCCAGTCATATTAACGAAACAAGCAGGATCATAAATCTATTTTTCACTTCATTGCGTAAGAAAATAATTCGCGAAAAGCCTGCAGTTTGATGAGATCCAGAAGTACTTCCAAGCAGGTTGCAAGTACCGGTCATTGCAAGTGTGGAACGTTCATCGACTTTAACTTGAAATATATTTCGATAGGAATATTTGTATGCAAAACGTGATAATTTTACAATATTCTTTTGTCTCGTCTATCGATTTCCAGTCATAACTCAATTTTTGTGGGAAAAAAATGATTATTTCCCTTTATTTATAACGTTGTGATGAATAAGTTGAATGAACCGTTGACACTCTTTATGTAGATGATATATTTCAGTTAAGACAACCAATAGTTGATCATCTCGACAACGGTGCACTGCAGTAGTCTCGCACAATCTCCCAGCGCCTGGTATCATGTGTGCCTGACTATTTCACTGACCTAATACAAGAATATTTCGCTATATCACATATGGCATGTACCAGCCGCAGTCAGCGTATGCAATACCATGATTCGCCATTCGCGAACGGTATCCTTTACCATTCAGACAGTCTTTGCCGATGTTGCGTAACAATGTGCCCGCGGCGGCGGCGTTCTGGCTGTTACCGAGCGCTCCTGCAGTGGCTAACCAGTTTTTAGACGCACGCCGGCAGCGTATATAAGGTGCAGGCGACACAGCAGAAGCATCACATCTTTGCCGGCGATCGCATCCTCCTCAGCAGCCACCGACATGAAGCTGGTAAGAAGGGAGGCTTTGACAGCGACAGGGACAGGGAGGCTTTGACAGCGACAGGGACAGGCAGGTTCAGAGAGGAAATTTGCTGTGATCCGGGACGCCTAAATGTGCGCTATGTAACACCAGTTAAGCTATACCTCTGCTCAGAAAGGGCCTAAGATACAGTACTATTGCCATCCTTAGTGTGATCACAATAAAGTTCGAATTTGACGGTTACTTGCTAGCTATAACGTTGCGACAGTCTTGCTTGGAGCTGGACAATCTTGATTGCATCACGTGCACTCATTTTCTGACGCTATCGAAATCACATTTTTGATTCAGCGTTTTTCACTTCCGAACCATAGTGTCTCAAACTGCATATGACCGCGTCTGTGTTGCACGTTTCCCAGATTGTGCTGTTCGCCCTGGTGGCCGTCGCGGCCTGCCAGTACTCCGCCGGCAGTGATAAGCAGGCTGAGATTGTCAAGAACCTGTACGAGTCTGCTGTCGACAACAGCTTCGTCACCGACATCGAGACGTCCAACGGCATCTTCATCAAGGCGTACGCGAGAGCCTGCGGGCCGAGCGGAACGGCACCTCCGCCAGAGCGGCAGCTACGAGTACGTGTCGCCGGAGAAGAAAGGCCAGACCATCGCGTCGAATCGGGTTGCCGACGAGTTCGGCACCGGGCCACCTCTGACTCGATCCCCGAGGGCGCTGACGGCCAGGCCGCCGCCGCCGGCCAGTAGGTCGCCCAGCAGGACTTCCAGTAGGTCGCCCGCTCAGCTCTCCCGCACACGGTCACCGACTGCTGGCCAGGCCCGTGTGCCTTCACCCCGCGACTGCCATGGACAGCTACGTGAAACAAACGCTGTGATTGTCCGCTTCTACTCCGATGATGGTGTGTGATCTGTTTCTGCAATACACATATTATCATCAACTATATTGCAGTTTTACGCCCGTATATGGCTCTCAGATTCAGCTTCCAGGTTTTGGAGATCATGAAGGGTGCCGTGGCTTCCTTCATGACAAACTATGTCATATCATACATTGACACTTCCACTCATTGTACTGGCATTACTGATTCATGGCAAGGCATACACGGTTTGATACTGCATATTCTATTCAGGCATACTCAATATCCTATTCTTCCCTCTTGTAGTGGTGTACTATAAAATGGACTTTTTCGAAAATGAAAAAAAGACTGTCAGAAAATATTCCATGGACCTTAAAAAGAGACGTGGTGCATTGATTTTGGTTCTCCTTTCCAAAAAACCCTACCACCTAAAAACAAAAACATGCAAAAATGCATTAATAGCAATGGCAGGATGCCACAAAGTGGTCGTTCGTCCCTGTATTTATTCTCAATAACTTCCGATCCACTTCAGTGACATCAATCAATTTCAGTAGGCCAGTATAAAAATTCATTGGGAACATTTTGACACCAGGCAAAATTTCAGGTCAGTTCAGGTTACGGAGTTATGACGTCACAAGTACAAGTGGACGCAACGTTTTTTTAGCTGATGGATGCTCTCATGCTACTTAACTCATTATTATCATCTATCACTCTTATCAATGTATCTTCTTTTAAGTTTCGGCAGCTGTAATGCATTTGTTAGCATCATCCCGATGAGCAGAGCAAAACAAATGGAGGAGCGCCTGAAAAATAATTGTTATTGGACGAGCCGAAGGCGAGTTTAATGATAAATATTTCAGGCACGAGTCCATTATATATTTTATCTTGCGACCGTTCACGACTGCAAAAAATGTGCTATGATCCAATCTCAAGAATGATTTTTGATCATATAGAGACCATGATCGCTTCGGTGTTTTTCAAATAGGATTTTAGCATTACGATCCATAAACACATGCATTTATTGATAAAATGTGTGCGACACGTGATGAGAAGGAAACGGTCTCTCAGTTGGATGATAATTGCTGATAACGGAACATTAATTTGCTAGGCAGCAGCGTGAGTTGTTTGATGCTGATAGGCACATCCGGCGGGCACTGAGCCATCTTATTATGTTGTAATGCTGTAAAATGAACAAACCATCAGCATTTTGGCACAAAGACGAGGAAAGTTGCGTAAAATATTGCTAGGTCATGATCTCGATGTTGGGAGATGCCTGGTACAAGCATAAACCAAAAAGTGTCAGATCGGTGGTGTGCGACGATTTTTGGTGTATCACTGGCTGCTTTCCGTATTGAAACATAAACTGAAGTTTTGCGGGAACGCCGTTTATAACTTCTGCCACCAACAGGAAGTTAATCACCGAATGTTTAACAATATGTATTAGATTTGGTGGCAAAACCATATCAATTATCAAATACCCCTCCAACATGCATGTCATGTCAAAACACTGCATAACGCAAAGCATGACAAAATAGTGAATCGTAAAGTTGGCACGCAGTAATTTTGGATCCTCCACCTCCACTATATTCATCCTGACGTTACACCGATTCCACCACGAATCACGACTATGCAACGGTCAAATAAACATTTTAATCAAAAACTTATTTGCCAAATGCTCAGCACTGCAGGAAGTGCATTGGCGGGTCGTGGTCCGCCTTTGGTGTGCGGAATGCGCATTCATCTTCACATTTTCTTCATCGTTATCTTAGCCAGTAAGACGCCTTAAACGGAAGTGTCACCCTTGGTGAATTCGAGCAAATACTATATGATGACTAAACAGAGTACGCAAATAACGATTCTGCTATTAATTTGTCATAAAACCAGCTAAATGTGGAAGTATTTATTAAATAAAATAGTTACGAGAGAGCGCGAAGCGCTCGCTTGTCTTTATGTGGTATATGGGAAAAATATGATTATGAGCTGCCCAACCCAACCCGACCCGTGGTGACGCTTTTGATAAGCTTATATCTTTGCAACCAGACGTCCGATTGACAAACAGGCTTTTTTTGCTGTCATCCAATCAATCCTGTTTTTTATCAGTGCCGACTTTTGTGGGCGACTATCAGGAACTATCATGGGCTGGGTGCACCCAGGGGTGCCCACTCAATTCTTCCAAATGTCTGGGTTGGGTTTGCATTTTTTGACTTTTCATGGTTTTACCCTGGGGGGGGGCCGGGGGCCCATGGTATGACAATTTTTGAATAATGTCGCCATGAGTTATATTTTACTTGACAACCAAATGTTTAACCCAGGTAAATATGATTTTTATTATGGACATAGGACACTTAAACAATAGACTTGCAATTATATGACAACTATAAATCGTGTAAGTAATAGGGCAGTAAGATTTGTAAAACCAGTCTGATCCTAGGTCTGATCAAATATATAAGTTGACCGCCAAATGTTCGATAAGTTTCAAATTCTACAGCAACACACAGTTGCCAATATTATTTCTCGGTAATAGTATGAAAGTCAAACATGCTGATGGAATTAGGTGTGTCATAGTAACAGATCAAGCCCTTCCGCTTGATTTTTCCTTCCTGTGTCCATGGATGCCATTGTGTCATTACTTTTTCCCTGTGTTGAAATTCGAGCGGCGAAGCGAATCAATTTTCATGTTATCGGTGCGCCCGGCGTTGCAGTTCTCCAGTTGGTGTAATGCATATTGTCACACTAACACCAGCCGCGACGCCATTGTCTCTTATGGCGACAGACGACTTCCAGCGGGATCCTAACTACAGCGAGCAAGCCGGACTTTCCATTTGGACAACGTCGCACACATTGCTCATAAGTCAAACGGACAGCATCCTACCATAATTTACAAAGGTCTTACTTCATTATCCAGTATAATGACCACGACCGTTTGAACGACGATTTGGCAAGCTTGCTGGTGGTGACGAGCGGCGCAGATGAAGCAAATTTGCTGTTCCTCACCCACCACTGCTACAGCGCATCAGTCATCCACCTTCACTGCGCGTTCTACGCAAACATTGATGCACGTGATTAGTATCTGCTTGCAGCGGTGTCTGCACGATATCCGCAGCGCGGCGTCAGAGAGGTCAAAACTGTCAGTGGAGGCTCCTGACGAGCTCTGCCTGTCTATCATTTTTCAAAAAAAACTGTGTATGATGTCTTCTGCCGCCATAACTGTCGAGGGACGTAGGCGTCACACTTGCTCTGCGACTCCCACCGGCATTGCCTATACTTCTGAACGGCATGGCGCACGGACTTGCTCATCGGATCTGCTACCATGGGCGAAACAGCAGCGCCTCCGGCTTGTGAGTACACTTTTTATTAAATCCGAGCGGGCATCTTGTTCACCTCAATTCGGCATTTCTCATTTAAAACGACAAGCATACATACTGTTTGACATCTATGCATCTCACATCGGCGTAAACACACCCCGCGCAAAGTCATTAAAAATTGACACATGCACGGTTGCACTGTCAATTGTAATTGACCTTAGCCGCGGTGTGTTAGCCGATGTGAGATCATAGAGTCAAACAGTATGTCATGCTGTTCGTTTTAAATAGAAATGCCGAATGATCGTGAACAGATCCGCCTCGCATTAAGAAAGTTGTTAGTAAGCTTGCGCTGAATGACGGGCCGTATTATTCTCGGCAGCGGCTGCGGCAGGCCTCGCAGCAGCTGCAGGAACGAACAGCAGCTCCTGTGATCAGCTCGTGCACTTAGCTGTGGCTTTGACGAATTCACACAGAAATTCAGTCGCGCACAGTACTTACTAACAGGCACTGTCTCAGCTGAAAGAGACTTGGTTGCCGATATACAGCGGAGGAGCCGTGCAGCCAATGTCAGACCCACCTGGAGAAAAGAGCGGTAGCTCTGTAAAGAAAGTTACATTTCAATGCCAGAACTGTGCATAAACATTTTTAAATGCCCAGAAAGCGCCAGCTCTGGCGCTCACCGGCGCAACCTCACGGGAGAAGCCAGTGCCAAGAGCCACTGGCCGCCTTGCCTAACGACCCCGTAATAACCCGGAGTCTGCTGGCTTTTCCGTCAACGCGCTGAAACATCTTCCCTCAGCCGAGCTCTTTCCAGTAAACTGGCAGACAACCAATAGGACCGTTTTGTCTTGAATGAGCTCGGAGAAGCCGGCAAATCCGCCAGATCTGAGTGTT
This sequence comes from Semibalanus balanoides, assembly GCA_014673585.1. Classification (NCBI taxonomy): domain Eukaryota; kingdom Metazoa; phylum Arthropoda; class Thecostraca; order Balanomorpha; family Balanidae; genus Semibalanus; species Semibalanus balanoides. Next base: position 6,396 of record VOPJ01006314.1, read on the forward strand.
CACAAGCCCGTGCCGATCTCAATACAGACGCGACGGAGCTCGTAGCGGTGGCGACGATTATCAGTAATTGACATGGTCAATGCTTTACCAAAAACTGGCGTGAATGGATGGACATTCATTTCCTGTTCCGCCACCCACAGCAGCGTTCCTCAGCTGCCTGTCGCCCTGCCTTCGCGTGCTTGTTTGATCAGGCCGTCGTCAAATACAGGGCCTTTTGATTCAGCACCTCCATGCTGTTGGTACCGCGTCGCCGCTTTGCTTTGTCTCACCCGGCATCGCTCCCACCCATCTTTTTTTCCGGCCGACCAACAGCTTTGTTTTGACGCTTGACACGCGACCGATATCCATTTAAAAGCCATTAGTGACAGCCGCTAAACCACGGTTAGACAAGCCATACCTGTCGGCTGCCAGTGCAGTGTTTGCCAGATCATCGTTGTTTTGCTCCTGGATGCAAGTCTACCATCCCGGATTACTTGCGTCAGCCTATGCTGTTGTCTATATAGTGTTGGTTCGTCGCTGTGAGTCATCCTGGACAGCCTCGTCAGTCGATGGTAGAGAAAGCACGAACGGAGGGCAGCTGATCTGATCATTCCGTCCCTCTCTGCTCCCGTTTCGCCTGAGATTGCGGTCTTGTGTCGCCTGCTTCGTCTCCTAGCTTAGTCAATCCACCTAGTTTCACTGCCGGGCTCCTCTTCCGGTCTCAAGAAGTGATTTCCGCTGGTGGCACGCAGCTCGACAGTGGGCAGTTGCACCTTCGCAGATCCTTGATGCGGTGGCTGGCGATGTCAAATAGCTTGCTAAAAAGCTTCTCTTCTGAAATAATTTGTTTCGTTTATGCGTCCCGGTTTCTTTTGGGCGTCTTATTGAAAAGGCGAAATCTTTCGTAGGCTTGCTTGATCTTCCGAATCACGTTATGCGCTTGGATTATGGATATACCCCCACTCGACAAAGTATTGCAGATTACCGCTTCTGCTGTTGTACGCACGCGCAGAAAGTTGTCGCCCACTTTTGTTTCTCCTGCAACAGCCTTCGAATTCACAACGGCCTGTTCGTGGCCCAGTTGATTACCGTAGGACGCTAGGAATCCGAATGATTTGTTTGCCTTTGCTAACGCAAAGCCATCACTGCTGCACGGATGGTCGGATTTCAAAATGAAGCACAACTCGCACGTCCACTCACGCTGCAGTCAGAAACCAAAACTGCACGCACACTCACATGCGGCGTGCCAGTGCTAACGCGTACCTCCCGCGCTCTCATTTCCCTCTCACCGCCCGAGGCTGACCTGCAATCAGCCAAATACTGTCACGAAAAAACTTTTAAAAGAGGCCACAACATATGTAAGTCCGTAAAACCGTCTCAAAACATGAAGTCCGGCAAACGATTGCATCGAAATTCCCCTTAAACCAGAAATGACGATTTAATTTTAACCACCAAACGGTGTCGGTCGCCAAGGGCCGCGACGATCGCTCACGCGGCTGGTGTTAGTGTGACCGTATGCGTTACATTTTACATGGAGACTGCAACGCCGGGGACTGCCACAGAAAAGACCATGAAAAATTGTTTCCGCCTTCGCCGCTCGAATTTTCAAAAACAAGGGAAAAATAGAATGACACCAATAGGCTTCAGTGGACACTAGTACAAGAAAATCTCAGCGAAGGAATGGCTGAACTGAGAAAAAAGTTGTTGATATGACACACCCTAATGTAATGGTTTGCGAATTTTGTGAAAATAATTATTGCCTTTATCTGAATGGGCCAATGGCATGGTATCAATATTATGAATTTGAATGGATCTGGTATGGGTCTGGGCTTGGTGTTCATGGGTTTCGGATAGGTTGGGCTTGGGGTTTGGGCACCCATGATAGTCTCTGGTGACTATCGCTGCGCGTGGCGCGTGCCGCGTGAATGGTGTTGTAAAGGTGTTTTGTCGCAAAAACTCCGCAACGGCTGGGCTGATTGTGTTCCAATTTGGTGTGTGGTTAGGAACCCCTCAGCCGCCGCCTTTCCACTAGTCGGGGGTGCAGTGCTTCTGCACGTGCGTACGTGCACACCCCTATTATATATCTCAGGAATGGCTGATTCGATTGTGTTCCAATTTGGTGTGTGGTTAGGAACCCCTAAGCTGCCGCTTTTCCACAAGTCAATGGTAGGGTGCCTCTGCACGTGCGCACGTGCACAGTGCACACCCCTATTCTATATCTCAGGAACGGCTGAACCGATTGTGTTCCATCTAAAAAGCGAAGTTAATACAACATCTTCGTGAAAATCATAACAAGGCACCTCATTTTGAGCGACCGGTGTTGACTCATTTACGCGTTGATACTAAAGCTTGGTCTTGCAAAACTATTGTGGGAATGCGGGCGACGCATTGTGAAGAGTCTCGTCTCTCTTCTTTGACGAGTCTTCATGCCATTGAATCCTGACAAAGTTGTCTAGGTACTTTAATTATAAGGAGACTTGAAGTCCTAAAGCCGTCGCTCTCGAAAAAATGTCCCTCTATAACGTCCTGAGGAATCTGTAGTAGATCTGTAGTAGATCTGTAGTAGAATCTGTAGGTACCTCTTAAAGCAGGAGCAGCATACAGCAAATATCAAATGGCATGTAACGTTTTACAGTGAAGACCAAATAAACCAACTTGATAGTATTGGTGAAAATGTATAATTATAAGTCAATTCACCAATTATCTTGTGCACCCCTGGCGATCACAATGGTTTGTTGATAAATCTGGTAGCCATATACGGGCGTAAAGCTATAATATAGTTAATGAAAATAGGTGTATTGCAGAAACAGATCACACACCATCGTCGGAGTAGAAGCGGACAATCACAGCGTTTGTTTCACGTGCTGTCCATGGCAGTCGCGGGGTGAAGGCACACGGGCCTGGCCAGCAGCCGGTGACAGTGTGCGGGGGAGCCGAGCAGTCCTGTGTAGTGTCGTGTGGGCTGGGCGACCTACTGGAAGTCCTGCTGGGGGGCCACCGGGGCGGTGGCGGCGGCGGCCTGGCCGTCAGCGCCCTCGGGGATCGAGTCAGAGGTGGCCCGGTAGCCGAACTCGTCGGCCACCCATTCGACGCGGATGGTCTGGCCCTCCGGCGACACGTACTCGTAGCTGCCGCTCTGGCGGGAGGTGCCCGTCTCCGGCTCGGGGCCCGGCAGGCTCTCGCCGTACGCCTTGATGAAGATGCCGTTGGACGTCTCGATGTCGGTGACGAAGCTGTTGTCGACAGCAGACTCGTACAGGTTCTTGACAATCGTAGCGTCCTTTTCGCAGGCCGCGACGGCCACCAGGGCGAACAGCACAATCTGAAAATAAAACGGATGCGCTGTTAATAAGACCTGTACAGAGTGCACAAATTTAGAGTACTGAAGGTAACGTGGGAGCGTAAACAAGCTAATATTGATATCTTCTTAGGTGTCTTGAAGGGTTAACAAAATAAACCAGCTCCATAGGTGAAATGTAATCATGTAGTTGTCGTACTAATTGACAATTAAATAAATACTGCCAAGATGAGAAAAATAAACATAATAATAACTGCCAGCGTTTCCTGATCTGGAATCAAGTGTCACAAAAGGGGACTTGTTTGTTGTTGTGCACATGTCGTGAGCATGTGTCTCTCCGGCCAGTATCTGAATGATTTCGGATATGACCTCGGAGCATGTGTAGCACGTAGGCTTCCACTCTGTGTTCGGGTCAGCTAGCTGGGTGACGACGTCTCGGCTGCTGTAAATGTCCACAGATTCCTATTAATCTGTGGACATTTTGTCAACTGGCAGTGTGGAAGATATTACGTTAGGCACTGCCACTTGTTGGCTCAATGACTGAGGTTTGGCTCGCATCGCTTCATAATAAGAGCATGCTGAACAGCAGTAAAGGTTTTGGTTAACACGTCAAAACCATGTACTCACTAGCCGTTTTCACAATGGACTATTTTGCGAGAAATGTTTTAAAATATCTTAAAATGTTTTAAAATGTTTAAGTATGCAAGTTTTAGGATACTTATCCAGTTATTAACTGCACAACTTTTGCATGCGATTTTTTATTGAAATGTCCCTCAGAATTTTGTAATATGCCGTTAAGAATATAGTATGCTATAAAATTGCGGTTTGTTGGTAATTAGCAAGATAACTATTTTTAAGTTAGTTGTGATGGTAGATCTCCACCTACTGAAGCTTTTCAAAATATTCCAAAACATTAATGTCCCGGGCACGCTACCGGTCGCTCAATGTTCTGACCCCCCATTGACTCATAATGGACTCGCCCAGGAATGGCCAGCGAATCGTATTTATTGGAATATATTATATACTACAACTTGCATACTAAAACATTGTAAAACATCTTAAAATGTTTTAAAACATTTCGCGCAAACTAATCCATCGTGAAAACGGCTCCTATCTCATATCGAGCATACTCATTACTCATAGAAGCAACAAACACACTTCAGGTTTTCAGAAAACAATTCAACATTTTCTTGGTTGGGTAAAACACCTTCCAGAATGTGGACTGTTTCAAATCTTAGGAGTCATACTAGAGAATATAAACTACTCCGGGCACCTCAAGAAAATAGCAACTTCTCTGGGCACCTCTAGAACCAAACTACTTATCTGCATACCTCTAGAACCTATAACCTCCTGGTCACCTCTAGAACCCAGAACCTCCTCTGGATACCGTGGTCCTCTTACCAGTTTCATGGTAGCGGCGCTGATTGCGAACTGAGCTACTCCTTCTCCAGAGACGTGTGTGAAGATGTGTGCGCTCCCTTCCACAATCCCGCTTATATACCGCGCGCTGCACACCGCAGACGGCCCCGCAGCGGATCGGGGGGGGGGCACTAAGTGTCGTCACTAATCACCACTGCACTCGGGAGATGATTAGTGGGTGGGTCGGGCTCGATTGGTTAGCGGTCGGCGCGCACCGACGTCTCCGTTAATCCTGTCCAGTTACGGTCACAAATCAGCTGAATCCGAGGCGACAGTCACTGGTTTGACGGGAACGTGACGTGGGGGGTTCTGAGGGAGCTCAGCCGACGTGATGACGACTTTGGAGGGATGTTATGGCAGTATTGACAGCTGTATGCAGCGTGGATGGTAGCACTAGTTGACTGTTGTTTCTGCGAGAACTTATGGTAGCTGAAATGATCCGGATTATCTTACGGAAACGTGTACCTTGCATGTGTAGATCAGCACACAGCAGATCTTCTGAGCTCGTAGTCAGTTAACGTCAATGTAGAACATAGCTCTGAGTCTTACAGTTACAACAAACCTATAACTTCAACTTCTTCTGAATGACTACGGTGTTGACGGGCGAAGGCTCGTGCGTTTTTAAACGCTTGGTTTACTTGTCGAGAAGCATTGCTGGGTGGAACCTTTTGACAGCGAAAACTGCAACTTCCAAAAAATTGAATACTGCCAAAAGCTGCTCCCAGTAATTCCTTTCTATACAAAGAAAGGCAATGCAAGCGAGGTGAAATGGCTTTCTGTTGTTACTGTCAACTGAGATCAAAACTGAAGTTAGTGCAGATCACCAAATCACATATACATGACGTTTTATTTAGTTTATAATTAACTTGAGATAATCTTTTATTTTTTAAAGCATTATCGATCCCATAACTGTCCCGTTGTTTTTCTTCAATAACAGATCTTAACCCTATTCCCTGCAGGGGCAGATTCTGCCCCCGGTAGTTGTGCACCTGCCGCTTCTGATCCGTTATGTCTATCGTCTATTGAAACTTCTGGTCGTTTCCTAAAATTAAATTACGCGTGTTAGATCAAAATTTAGAAAAAAATCGGCCCAGCAGAGGTGGCTCCAGGTCCATGTTCTGGGGAAGTCGTTACGAATGCGGTTTTGCGGCGCATACCTCCTTCATAGTTTGTGGTGGAATAAAAGCGTCAACAAATATGTCATGGCTATATACATATGGGTGGAAATACATACTTTGTGGATTATATATATAGTATATAGTATATATATATTTAGTATATTATATTATATATTTTTACTATATATCTATATTATAGTATATATTATAATATTGTGGCAGATGCGCACTCAGGTACATAAAAGATGGAGGCGATACTCCTTCTCGTCGAATAAAGGCAAACTTTCAATCAGCTTAGATGATAAGGCAATTCGCGACATGGTGGCCCCGCCAGGGGGTGGTTTTCTAGTCGACTTTGAGGGTGCCTGAGCAGCCCCAATGTTGATTGAGCCACCCAATCTCTCTGAGCAGGCACAATAAGAATCAGTCTGTTTGTGTTTAAAATATATACTAGTTTTCAGTAAATTGTAAGGAAAATATACGCAAGAGCAGCCAAAACAATCACATTGAGACCTAATATTCCATCTTTTGATTGAATCAGGTTCATGAGTAGGTTAAAATTTTAAAACTTTTTTAAATGCATATCTATATACAAACTAGTTCGTGATCACCCCAACATCAACGTTAAAGCTCTTTCCAACAACATTTCCATTTTATTGAAATTAAATGGTACGCAAAAGCATGTTTTGGACATGGTATCAAATAGTACTGGACACTTCATATAGCACACAGCTTTTACTTACACAATAAGGGTGTACCTCTTACATAACGCATTCGTATAACAAAACATTTCATTCAATCAATTCTTAGATCTATGTCTGCAAAATGAGGATACCTAGGTAGTAGGCGCCTATTTTATACTTGGCCATGTATCATGTTTAAATACAAACTCAAAAGCCAGACTGCATTCCGAGGACATAACCACACTAAATGAGTCTCTTAAACCAATACCACATGGACACCAAATATAATTAAAGCTTATTAGTGGCTTGAACATCAATACAATAAACTAACATGCTCACGATCAATTGCATGTCCGAACAACCATCGCCGATAGACTCGGCGATTACTCGAACCTCGACAGAAGGTTCGCATGACATGAAATATGACGTCATTGGTTTTAACAGCTAAAATGGTCATGGTATTTGTGGCGCTTGTTTAAATAGAGACAATCACAAATCTAGAAGACGACAGGAATAGATCACTCCATATATTTCAGCATTTTTGTTCACACCACTTTAGTTAATAAAAAAATGACTAAGAAAGATAAATTGTATTGCCTTAAATCGCGATAGTCTGATAGTTACTTTGCTAGCCGCTAGGATGTTGGCAAATAATAGGCTTTCACCGATGAAAGTATTGATCACTGCTGACGTCATCAGTATTTTTGTATTAGACGTTGATTTGTTTTTAGACGTCAGGTATTGAGAATATGGAAATGTCGATAATAGCGGCCACTTGAACTCCAATTCAAGTCACATATTAATAACTTAATAACAACTTAACAATGAATAAATATTTTATATTTTCGTAAAACTGAAAATGACAAGATTTTTTATGTTTTTTTTCTGAACCCTTCTTAAATTATATTGAAAATTTCTGATGAAAAATGCTAATATTTATGCGATCAATGAATTATTAATAGTCTAGATCACAGTCGTATGCTACATAGTGGCGGTAATGAAATGCGATAGTATAATGAACGTGGATAGTTCTAACTTTCTTGTTCCTGGATAAGCTGGGATTATTTGTCGGTTTTATCGGAGATTGGCTGCACTATCGATGAAAAAAAATGACAAAGACAGAAGCAGGCTTATTTAATTTAGGCTGCCTTCTTCAAGAAAAAGGTAAAGTATGCTAAAACTGATATTGTTCGTGGTCATGATGTGTATGGTATTGCACTAGGTATCTGTCAGGGCCAAGGGAGGACCATAATTTTTAGAAGGGGGCAGGCGCGGATCGAGGGGGCGCTTGGGCGCGCGCCCCCTGAACCGGGTCTTTTTTATGGCGCGCCCGTAGGGTAGGCACGGAGGGCGCAACTTTTTTGTATTGCGCCCCCCCCCCCTGACCGAAATCCTGGATCCGCGCCTGGGGGGGGACGCAAGCAGGACTGGCGCCACCTTCCGAAAGTAGGGGGGACCGGGAGGGAGGCATTTTAAAGTTGATTCTTTCCATGCAACGTCCATAGGCCTTAATGTTACAATTTGAAAATGTTTGGGGGACGGCGTCCCCATGACGCCTTTTGTGCAGGACGCCGAAACAGGGGGCTGGCAGCCACCGCCTACCAACATTGTTCAGATTTTTAAACCTTAGGGGGCATACGGCGTTGCATGGAAAAGAGGGTCGGCCTCAGAATGCCTTTCCGGCTCCCCTCGAGCCAAGCTTTTCGGAAGGTTCCAGCGCCCTGGGCGCGGCCAAGCGCCCTGGGTGCTGCGCTGGACAGCATCGCGGGAGAACCGCTCACCGGTCAGAGGGGTCGCCACCAACGGCAAGTGGATTCCATCGCCGGATGGGAACTTTGAGTTTCGCTGTTTCGGTCCTGGAGCTGTCCCTTGCACCTCCTGCGGATGACGGACGCCAGTCAATCGCCGGATGCCTGCAAGGGTGCGGAGTCAGACGTGGGCCAAACCTGAAGCTGGCGCAAAACTCTCCGGGACGCGGTTCAGGCAGCGAGAGAGGTTGACTGTTTCTGGCATCCGAAGCAGTCGAGACGGCGAAAAACTCGGCGTGGATGAGCAACACCCTGCAGCGTCAGGAGCCGGCCCGCCACGCCGCCTGGATGACGGTGGCGGAGGCGCACGGCGGCCAGCCTGCAGACCGCTTTCCGGCGATCTATGCGTCGAGGTGAACGGAATCGGCCTCTTGCGCTCCCCGACCCAGCGGTACTCGGCACCGGTGCGAACGGACGCTCTTGGCCATGGAAAGCGGGCCCTGCTGGAGGCGGACAGCGCTGCATCCGACCAGCTGGCGCAGAAGTATGCGGCGCTGGACGCAGACCGGTGCTCCGTCTACACTGCCAGAAATGCTCCAAGACATCGCCAGGCCCGTCAAGTCCCGCTGAAGACGCTGGACGATGTCATCAAGGTGATGAAGGCGACACAAGTTAAACAGCTGCTACCCGATAGCCGTTGAGCTGCTCACGCCTCCACCATGACCTGCCCGCGACGACTTGCCAGCGCTGGAAAGATCCTTCAGCCAGCTACGCGCCTGAAAAGCTGGCTGAGGTCGACCATGTCGCAAAAGCGACTGAACCACGTCGCCGTGTGTGCGGTGTACGCAGAACAGCTGCACAACCTGAGCCGACCGGAGCTGCTGAAGCAGTTTATCGGCCGATCTGCCGAGCGGCTCAACGTGTTTGGTCGGCTTGTGGTGTCAATGCTTCGACGAGAGAGAGGCAGCAAAGAGGTTCACGGTGCCGGGAAGTGAACAAAGCGTTTTTTTTTTTATACGAAGCATCACTTGAGCTTATCCTGAAATAATTATCAAATTAAATCAAAAGCAAACTATATCGGGTTATTATTCGGGCCGGCTGCCCGAATATCACCCGATATAGTTTTGGCATTCGATTTGATTTTTATGAATTCTTTTGAGGTTTTATAAGGTCAAGTGCTGCTCGTATCAGTTATGTTATTCCTCAGCACGCTTAACTCGCTTAAAAGTGCATTTTTTTATTTTTGTTCAATTTATATGTAGACCTGTGCTGTGCATGGAACCATTTTGTTTGTGTGTCGAACCATCACATGATCACCATGCTGCTACTGAACAACATTCATCGCGACTCGCTTTTAAATAGACGATCATTTTAAATATCGATTTTTTAGTGTTTGTATGTAGAAATGCGAGAAGTGAAGCAGTGATACATGCATACAGATCTATATAGTATTACCAATTGCAGTAGCGGTGATGCTACCACGAAAATGGGCAATTTGTACGACCAACTCACTAAAAAATGCCCCTAACCCTGCAATAACTTTTTGTAGTCGTACTGGGCACCTCACTATTTGAGCACCCTCAATGATTTTGATAAAACCACACCCCTGGGTGCCCCCACGTTGTTTACCTGGATCCACCTATGCGCAATATATTAAATTTCACAAATTACAACAACAAAGCCCACATGTGATGTTCCTATCGTCCCAAACACCCACGAACAGCACATCTTTGTTATAAAAAATATCCCATTTTTCATCCCTGAGTTCTCTAATGATTTTCATTTTGATACTGATCTCTTTCATTTATTTAAGGCCATTACAATGGAAACTCAAAAACGTTTCGGGCATGAAAATCGGTCGAATCACATGGCTGCAATGACCTTTCAATAAACACCAAAAAATTGTATTTTTCCCCCTGGCACCATTTTTAATCAAAAATAAATTTTGGGGTCTTAAAATGCATAAAAAATCGTCATGACGTATCGAATGGTGTTCGTCTCATCGAAATCGGCCGAGCGGCTCTCGAGATCTTGGGGGGGGGGGGGCAGAATCTGCCCCCGCACGGTGATTTTGGCCGCCAGCACGGAATAGGGTTAAAGGAAACAGTTCACCTTTAACGTTGGGTTTTGAGTTGAGATAGCCAAGTTTTTCTCCATATTCGAAAATGACTTGAGACGCTTTCACATTTTCATAGAAACCCCTTAATTAATTTATATTCTATTTTACTAATTTATATAATCTAAAAGTCGGGGATTGGAATACTAGGTAACTCCAATCGCTGATTGGCTGATTTTTGGCTGATTTGACGCATGATTATGACTGCACAGATGACGTAAGACTTGAGGAAACTGTAAGTGCTGGACAAGATCATACTGTTATAGTACCCCATTCTTTTGATTGCAATAATGATCTTAATGAGGTAATGGTATTTATCGTGATTTTGATGTTTAAATCGTCTATAAAATGTTTTTTGGCAACATTCTGTAGCGTATGTGTGGCGTTCAGTGCTGGCCTGAACATTCCAGACTTGCGTATGAATGGTTGATCTGTCCCCACTCCCCGACCCCGCCTCGTACCAGTACGCGCGTGCCGCTGTTTGATTGGCCGCCCGCGGCCTCCCGCTGAGTGATAGGAGCGGGACGGCGAGACCGGTGCGCCAGTGACCTGTAGGCCGTGCATGACTTTGTGACACAGAATCCAGACGGACGCCCCAGAGCACGGACAGTGAGTGACGGTGGCGGACACTACACCACATTCTTAGTGAAATATAATAGTGACGAATACCTGCTTAGAGCAAGCACTTTGGTGGCTCACAAAGTGAAAAAGCGTTGTATTTTCCGGCATCTTCAACAAGTACTTGGGCAAGTACTGTCTTGTATACGCCACGATCTCTCACTAAATCGATGAAATTATCAATATATTACGTGTTTCTAAGTCAGCTGATTTCTCATTATTCTGGGGAAAAAATGTGGGTTTGAGCCAAATAGGTAACTGACATTATTATTTGCTTTTTCCGCGTAAAATATTTTTTGTATATGGCTAACTAGTAACATGATAATGGGTTTCTAGCTTCTCAATCTTTTCTGAAACTTGTGTCGTTTCTTTAAGGTGAACTGTTTCCTTTAAGATTAACAAACGAAATACCATGACCTTTTCCTCGAAGATATGAAAAAATCGAAAAGTTGTCAAAAATTAAGTTATTATTTCGTAATATTTCGGCCACAGGCCTTTATCAGACAGACCGTATTTACTAAAGAAGCCTGTGGCCGAAAATATTACGAAATATACTTAATTTTTTATAACTTTCGATTTTTTCATCTGTCGAGGAAAAGGTCATGGTATTTCGTTTGTTAATTTTGACAACTATGTTCCTCGCACAAGCACTAAGCTCTGTTTCCTTTAAGCATTGATGACAAGAGTCATGCGTTGCTATGACGAGTAATTATCTGTCTCCCATTACCTGCAGCTGTAATTTGTTCAACCCTCGCTTCAAGGTTATTACTTACTACCAATATCAATGCACTTTTTCCAAACCACATTATATGCATTTGAGCCTGCTCGGCGTAGTATTCCACGGATAGTGTATTATATGATAATAGAATATGATGCAAGATGGTCGATAATGTGTATATATAGATGTATCTGAGATTTTTTTAGATGTACGCAACGGTGTGATAAACTACAAGTAAGCAATGACAGCTCCAGCTTTTCGTTTTGCTTTAAAAGCATTCGATGCCATTAATCGCTTATACAAATATTTTGTCGGCGAATTGCTACCACGTTAAATTCAGAGATGGCTTTTCTTCTTCCTTCTTTCACAGGGCAAAGTCACAAAAGCTTCAAGCTCCACAAAGCCACCCACCTCTCCCCCCGGCTGCGGCTTGTCAACGCCTCCACAGCGTGCTCAGCGCGGGTGGCGGCCTCCAGCAACGTCAACGGAACCATCTACTACCGGCTGTCGGAGGGATGAACACAATTTTGGAACCAGATAGAACCAGTTAGAACCAGAACCAGTCGCCTCTGAACATACAGCGCTGGAGAATCAAGTAAGTTTCGCGTCAGCGAAAAGTTATTCCTATTGTTTTGATTAAACAGCAATTGACTAACGGATCTGACTCACGTATCGTCCTATGACGCTGCTAGTTAACATTTAAAATTTTGTAGCAGAACAAATGTGCAAGTGAAATCCTTTAACCCGTGCCTTGGATGGCTCTCTGAGACAAGTTCACTATGGTGGGGGAGGGGAGGGCGGAGTCCAATGACCCCGAACGCCCATCTAAGTTGATAAAAAACAAAGGGGGGCTAGAACAGAGCGAAAGGGTGATAGAAAATTATCGATATGGACATTAGAAGTTACTTCCCTTTTGGCTCAAGTAAATATTGAGATAATCAGAGATAATCCAATGTTTTGTTTTCTTTAGTCATAGGACTTTACTTCAAGTGCCCCCAAATATATCGGGAACTATGATAGCTAGGAAAACAAACAACAATGAAAAACTCATAATTTTTCAAAAGAAATTGTCTCAGGAACCTTGCAGAGGTCACTGAGCAACTATTGCACATGGGTGATTAAAAAGAAACCAAAATAACATTATTCTGAAATAATTTGCCTGATCCAACGCATTTTCTCTGAATAGGAGTACTAGTGCTAACCCGTCCACTCCGCTGGGTGATCTATGCATACAGACTGCAATTTTACGTTTTTTATTCGTCATATTACCGAGGTGCTCACCCGTCAAAGTGCTCACCCGTCACCCGTCAATCGTGGTTTGTTTTCAATTTGGTGGGAACGGCTATATTTTTTTACGTTTTCTGCTAAACTCCTTCTCCGTGCTATAGGTGTCGCTGGTGTGCGCATTGAGTTAATATTCTATTTTGGTGGCGCTGGTGTGCACAAACCGCAACCCGTGACTCGCTGTTTGCGTATAGTTCAAGTTCCGTTCATCAGAGGGTGGACGGCGGTATTATCGGTGGAAATTGTGTCGTGTTATTTGTTCTAACACAGTCAGACATCATTTTTAATTGTATGAGGACGGTTTGATGGTGGAAAATGTAGGGAGCAGAATAACTTGCATACATCTTGTCATGCGATCTGCAAAATGATTCTTAGATACTATTCAATACTAATGTGTCGAAACCACGCAACTTTTCGTACTTGTAATAGGTATAAGGAAAATGTTGGATGATGAACGGACAGACAGAAGGACATAATTTCTTTAAATAGTAGGTTAGACAAGCGCCGCGCGTTTGGTTCCCGGCGGTGTATATAACCATTCATTTTTTTGTCATACAAATCTAGAAAAAAATGATTTGGTGTTTATTTCTAGCAATTTGAGGTAGATATTGTTCGACTTTTGCTGTGCGGAGATTCTGGACACTTTCTGTGTGGATATTCTAACAACTGTTCCGGGGATGGCTTGCATAGGGTATCTCGCTGGGGGTTTGCTAGGGGGCTCTATTCTTGAGTTCCCCCTCTGAGTGTTGCCTGAAGACGCCTCTGTTCCCCTCTGAAAGCTGTCTGAAGACGCCTCTGTTCCCCCCTCTGAGTGCTGCCTGAAGACGCCTCTGTCTTATTACCACCCCCGCATCGATGCCTGAAGACGCCTCTGCCCTGTTTTATCATCGCCCCCCGCGCCAACCCTCCACTTCCATCGATGTCTGACGACGCCCGCATTTCA
>VOPJ01006315.1:0-42509 GCA_014673585.1 Semibalanus balanoides
TTTTTGTCTTCTGTCCGTTTCTTGGACAGTTTGTGACGCTGATTTCAAATTTGGATCCAGTTTACAAATGATATGCTCCACTGGGGTCACATGCCTTCTAAAGGTCAACCGAGGTCAATGACCTTCAGATGACCTGACATTACCTTTTTGGAATTCGGCAGTTTTTAGGTCATTTTGTGCTGCTGATTTCAAATTTGGCGTCTATTTAGCATTTTAAGATGTTTCTTTACGGTTTAAGCTCGATAAGTATTCATTTTTTACACATTTGCTATTTGATGACATTTGGGTCTTGGACATGACCTCAGAGGTCGTCACCTAATAACCCAGGATCTTAAAATCAGATGGCATTGGCTTTCTCTTGTCCCAAGCAATACGCTTGTTTTTCAATCGAAGCTCTAGCTCAAATAGGGGCCAAACGCTAAAGGAGGTCGTACCCCCTACACGGTCACGCAGTGATCTTGCCCTACACTGGCGAGGGTTAATAAATATTAACGAGCAGTTAAGCATATTACTTTGAATTGAAAAGATCTGGGCTAATTTGGACGCAAGTCAAAGCCGCAATGGCAAGGCAAGGGCGCACCCAGGCGAGGCGCGCGGCGGGCCATGGCGCGGCCTGACAGGATCAGGCATGGAATATGGAAGTTCATCTCGGCGATCTCCGTTCTCTCCTGCAGGTCCTTGATCTTCTTCTGTGCCGCTTCTAACTCCCTGCTCAACTCTGTCACTTCAATGTCTTTCTCTTCGACGTGACGCTCTAAGTCCCTTACCCGCTCGTTCAGCGCGCCGAGTTCGGTGGAGAGAAACTCTCGAAACTCATGAAGATCCTTCGAGATGGATGCTGTGATGCGATCTTCTAGCTTCTCCATGGCCGTGTCGAGGTACTCATTGAGGTTGCTGCGAGTTGGTGTGCTCCGGTCTGGCTCCGAGTCGCGCTCATGTGCGCCGCGCTTGTCAGCCGGTGCAGCGTCTCCCGACTCAGATCGGTCTCGTTTCCCGGGTTCTTCACTTAGAGTGTCGCTGTAGTTGCGCACCAACTCGCTCACAGACTGACTTTCGTCGGCACAGGTTGCAGCACTTGCTTCCATTGTAATCACAGTTCTCGTCGCCGGCTCGTGTGTGTGTGTGTGTGTGTGTGTGTGTGTGTGTGTGTGTGTGTGTGTGATGTATATATATTAATATATATATAATATAATATATATATATATATATATATTATTATATATATATATCATACAATTCGTCTTGACGAGACAAGCAAGATGGTGATAAAGGCACCGTCTTATCTTGATTAGGTCAAAGTTATTTCACAAGAAAAGGAAAGATGTCGGGATTACCTTTTAATTTAGGTACGAATTATTGGCACATTCGCAGTGATTTGGCAAAGCGAATGGTTTCTCATTGAGGCCGAATAACAAATAGTATGCAGTGGTTTTACTGTATCAGAGTTAATACATTGTATGATGAAATCAATCAAATTCGGAGAGGAATAGCAGATACTTAATGTCATATTTCACAGGATTAACCTAGAATGACATAATCCTAAATGGTCCAGTTAATGGTCGAATGATAATCCTAAGTACTTTGAGGTGTACTGCAATACGACTGTGTGCATACTTGCTAAGCTGTCAATGACTTAGGACTGTAACCGTATGATCCTACGATTGGCTGGTATTTGCGTGGCAGAATGATGTATCGTCATGTTATGAAATATTCAGCACGCTGTTACATTAATAGGTACTTACCGTATTTTTTTAGTTGCATGGATCAGCCAAACGTAATCTGACCTGCACAACTACCTAAAGATGAATGCTAAGCACATCTTAACATGTATGCTGGCTTATCTAAAAAATAATTTGCTGAAATTGAGACCTGCACGTGCAGTGGTCAGTAGATATCCCATATCTACTTCATCACTGTACCATTACCGCCAAATGAATTCCCTCGGGGAGGGAGCTAAAAATTGACAGGCGGGTGCATTAACGCACGCCGTATTTGTGTTCTAAGCGACATTGACAGGTCATCGAGCTGACTTTGCACGCCGGGTGTGTTATTCACCACGGTTGATTAAGGAATGTTCGCCGAACCAAGATGGCGCCGAGCAAAACATGTTCAATTTGTCAGCGAAAAGTTATAGTTTTACTCTACCTAGGCAAGGAGTAGGGCAAGTATGGATATCGACACATAATATTAAGTACTTGTTGCGCGTAAACGTCACAAAATTATGTGCCTTAAATTAAATAGAGAGAATATTAAACTAGGTGCTATTGACCCACGCGGGAAGATATTCTGACAAACTCTTTTCGCCAAAGTCATTCGTATTGACATTGTTATTATCTTGGCTCAATAATAGCCTTGTAAGACTGTATGCCGGAATGCTGATCGAGTGATGCTGCTGCTGATCTCAGCGTCAGCCCGCTTAGTGAAGGGAGTGACATCAACACATTCCAATCGATCGCTGTATACCTTATGAATAATGGGGAGCTGTCAGCATCTCACAGCATAGTGGCGGCCTTAGGTAGGGTAGTGTGTCATGTGGTTATAATGACAATGATTGTGTTTTCCTGAAGAAAATCGATCTGATGAGTGGTAGCCCTTCCATTCCGCAGCAACAAAGAAAGAAGAAAAAACATGGTGCTCATTTTGTTCGTTTACCTGCTGTGTCTTATCAACGCAGATCAATTTTGCTCGATTAAAAGCAATGCAAACAGGTAGATGTACTAAGCATGAAGATAAATTGTTCCTAAAATATTTTAGCACTCTATTGCAGAAATGCGTAACCATTGCCACTCACAGAAGCTATCTTTATTCAGCTATTAAGCAAATGAATGTATTGTGCAAACAGCATGTGTGCCGTGGGCCCGTGACGAACATATATGATATAACAAACGCATTTGCAATAGGACTATAGTGCTATGCCGTTAAGACGAATGGAAGCATTAATATCCAAGTGAACTATTTATATCAAATTCGCTGATTTTAAGTGTCAGCATTTAAAAAATGTTATTTCAAGGTCTAAGATATTGATAACATTAAATGCACGTCGAAGGCGAGCCAAAAGGGGCAATGCAAGCAAAAAGCCTTAACCCGCCATTGACTGGGGGGCATTTAACACCCCCTTCATGAACTTTCGTGATAGCTCAAAAACCAACAGAACTCAATTGGCTCCGCCGTTTTTTACATTTTGAAACATGTTCGTGATCAGCGGCAGCGCAGTTTGAATTTGTGTTTGAGTGCGGAGTGAGTGAGGCTGAGGCTGAGGCTGGCTTGTTGAATAATTTATTTCTTTATTTTTGGCTTCGTGAAAAACATACCCTTCTTTCTGTTATAACGTCATGCATATTGTGTACTTTGAAGTGCATTATAATTTACGGGAAGATTGCAACAGGGAAATCGAAATGGACTTACAATATGTCAACTTACAATATAACAGGAGACCTGGATTTGGCACGAAATATTCGGCCTCTTATTTTAATCACAGCAGTGCTGAACTCGCATTTGCACGAGTCGAGACAAATGTGTATCAGCTGAACAGATCCGTTTAAAAGCTCGTCTCTTTAAAATAAGAGTCCGTAAATTTCGTGTCAAATTCAGGTCTCCTGTTATCTGTGGTCAAGGCAAAGGGAGAAATATCTCTCGGACCGATAAAAGAATGAGATTAAATTGGTGATTACCAGCAAGCAAAACGATAAAAGTGCGTATTTAATTCCGGTTTGGCGTTTAGTTTGCCAATAGTGCCGTCACTGCAACACGTTTTGATGAAATTACCATTTAAGAATGTTTGATATGTGACATGTATGGTTACAAAAAAACACACATACGTAGAAGCTGAGTACCATGAAGAAGAACAATTTTGTTCTGAAACGCATCAAAATGCGGTATAAGTGGTAGGTGCGATGTCGAGAAAGTCAGGGATAATATGTTTCATGGGCTCTGCGGCCAGTGGAGAGACATGAACCACACAATTTTAGTATAAAAATGAATCTGTGGTGTTGTGATTTGTAAATGATGTTTCTTTTTGTTTTATATTCCTACCTCCAGGACATCATATAAGACATATATTTGTTAAGACTCGTGGTGAGAGAGCGAGAAAGAGCTCAACTGACGCTCTTATCTCGAGTCATTTAGACTAGAGGGTTGTAAACTGCAATTGTTGTGCATTACTCTTATTGAAATAAAAACGTTCGTATGAATGCATGTATCACGTCAGTCACATTTGGTGGTTCACTGCTCAGCAACGGGCGGAGCTGCGGTGACGATTTTTTATCACAAATTAAAAGTGTGTAACCATTTTCTGTGCTTAAGTTTTGAGCACGTGCAACGTCTGTTGCGCTGGTGAGGGGCGCAACTTTGCGATTTTGTATGCGGTCGCTGCCGTCAGAAGCTACACGTGCCGTCATCTCAGAAAGCTGGCTGGATTTTTAGACGAAACTTATCGAACATTTGACGCCCACGCAGCGTAGACAGGACTAGTGCTAACTGCTAACCCGTCCGCTCCGCTGGGCGATTACAGGTGGAGTGGTTGTGCAAGCCAGTGATAAGCGATTAGGGATTGATAACCCGTTCTACCCGTGGCACACCCGTCGTACTCGTACCTATAATACGCTTTTGTACCCGTCATACACCCGAGTCTCCTGGATGGTGTCTCGTATCTCCTGAAAGGAAGTACCCTACCAAAAAAAACACTCCCCCACTCTTCCCCGCCCAACTGCAGCCCGTGTCCTAAACGCACCACTTATTCGCTGGCATCTCCGGTTGGTCATGGAGGTATCCACATTCCACACCAATGCAGCACGTGAGTCAACTGAATGTGCGAACAGACATATAGACATATATTGTATAAATAGTACCTAAGTTCGATGTTCAATCTCGGTTTGAGTGCAAAGTTAAAGGCTATAGATTTTTGGATAAATGTGCTCTATATTTTTGGCTTCGTGAAAAATGCCCTCTTAAGTATTTTCTACTATATAAGTCATGCATGCTGAGCAATTTGAAGTCCATTCTAATTTACGGTAAGAAAGATTACAACACGAAATGGAAAGATACAAGGAAATGAGCTTCGAGCCAATACAAAAAGAAGATGAAATGGGTAGTTACCTGCAAACGAAACAAGAAAAGTACGTATTCAATTTACGGCTCGGCTAGGCACATGGCTTAAGGGAAATATTCACCTTATTGTTTATTTATCTGCACTTCTATAGTACTATATATATATATATATATATATATATATATATATATATAGTACCATACACTATAGTATAGTGTATGGTATCAAATTGATCGTGCCTCAATTTAAAAGCGAAATAACTTTTGCGTTTAAAAATATTATTTGGGAAAAAACTGTTCTTAACTTCTGATATATAATGACCAACAGCTGCACCATCACTACAGCCATTTTCACGATGAATTATTTTGCGCGAAATATTTTAAACATTTTAAAATGTTTTAGTGCATAGCCGAGGAATGTTTTCCCATTGACTGTGTGCTTAACTGTAGCAGTGTATTAACTGGAGTGTTAATACATGGAGATCTTATATATAGATCTCTATATAAGTATCTATATACAGATCTTATAATTAAGATCTCTATGTTTTAATACACTCCCAAAAAGTGATTATACCACTGTTAGTCTCAAGATCAATGACTTGCATTGACTGTTGAAAAAATATTACTTGTGCTCTTACGCCGGATTTCGCCCTGCACTAAATAGTTTAGTGCTGGCCGGAGATACTGGTTTTCCCAATTGCCATGTGCTTAACTGTAGCGGTGTATTAACTGCAGTGTTAATACATTCCCCAAAAGTGATAATACACTGGCCTAAGCCTCAGTAATGTACCCTGCAGAACACTCGATATGTACTTGTTGCTCTATACAGTCATCTTCACGTGCCATGCACTAAATCGTTTATGCACTGCGTGTGCATTAAAGATTCATTTATGAACTCGCCTCGGCTCGTTCATAACTGATTCATTAATGGCACTCATGCATAAACTATATTATGGCACTCGTGGCAATTAAAATTCAGTTTAATGAACTTGCCTTCGGCTCGTTTCAATAAACTGAATCATAATGCCACTCATGCATAAAACTATAATTGTGTATGTAGCCGTCACGATGGACTAATTTGCGAGAAATGTTTTAACCCTCGCCCTATGGTCCCGTAGGGCGAGGGTTAAAGCATTTTTTTTTCGCGCAAATTAGTCCATCGTAAAAACGGCTTCTACTAAAACATTTTAAAACATTTCGCGCAAAATAATCCATCCTGAAAACAGCTTATATCTGGTTAAAATGTTGATTTATACCTAAACAAGTCATAAGGCCAGAAATGGAGCAAGTGCGCCAAGAATCACACAATGTTTATTAAACAACTGATTACAAAACAACAAAACAAAGTGAAAACAACTAATCATACAAGAAGCGTGACAACGTCCCTGATAAGTCAATAAAACAAATCGCCGACGCTAAATAGGTCGTCGTTGCGTGCACAAGTGACCTTCTGATTTAATTGCCAGTTTGTCCATTGTTTGTTGACTTTTTGTTTGGGGGTAAAAATGCAGGGACGAGGGGACTGTGGGAGCAATGGGGGCAACTCGCCCCCTCAACTTTGGACCTGGGGATAGGGGCGACCCCCCCCCCAACTTCGGAGCTAGGCCCTGTCCCGTCTTTTACCATGATATTTTAACTCTAAACTAATAATTGAAATCAACAGTTTATCTACAGAATTCGCTTATGTTTTTTTTTAGAACAAAGAGGAAGTTTTAAGCAAAAATTCAAATAAAATACAATTTAACTGTTTTATTGCACCTTTTCATCCCTTTTCATTCCGTTTCTTTCACTTTTCCATCTGAACAATGACAACGCCAACAATATTTGACTATCGTAGCATGGAAACTGCTAAATACAGCGCACACCTGTCAATTTGGACATGTTTTTTTTTTGTCGTAATGTGGACAGATGTGTCCAGCTGGCCTGCTGCACCCGTGGCCGGCTCTGTGTTCGGGCCCTGCGGTGGCCCGATCACGTTGTTGACGCTCCGCCAAATAGCGTGCGCGCGCGTGTGCCTCAGGGCGGGGTCGTGACCGTCCGGCGCGTGTGGGGTGTGGTCCGGTGGTGCGGGCAAGAGTTCCGGTAACGTGCGGCGCGAGCGGTAGGCTCTCGGAGCGTACCCTGAGTAACGAGTGAAGTGTGGTGCAAGATCATGCTGCTCCTTTGACCGTGCATGCTGCAAATAAAGTGCAACCCGTGAAGCTGCATTTGCACCGGCTCTACAGTAACGTTGATAAAGCTATTTGTTTGCAAATATTATCTTTTTTCCTCTAAAATCACTCTTTCGGCGTGTGCCAGATCAGCCAGCCTCTAACAGCGCTCGTTTTGTCGTTGCAAACGGCTTGCGTATGCGCATTTCTTGTAGAACCACGGGTATTTCTTTATCATGGGTGGTGGGTAGTATTTTAGTTATAAGCTCTGATGATGCATTGAACCCGTGATGTTTATAGTCCCAGTCTCCCTAAGCTTGTGTATGCTCTTGCGACTATAGTACCTACGAGGTGTGGGAGGAAAGTGCGGAGGTGCAATGATCCGTGTTGATTCCAAAAGTCAAAAACATGTTCACGTGACCACTTTGTTCAGGCAGTACATGGTCGCCATATTCCGATATGAAAGGTAGTACGCTGACAGAGTATCCAGTATTTTGTCAATGCACCCCTAACCCCATAGTTTTTTTTTCTGCAGCGGTGGGGAGACTGCCGTGTCCTTCCACAGCGTCTCTGACGAGCTCTGTCTGCCAGCTGAGCTAACAGCTCCAGCCGACAGAACGGCCGAGAGCCGCTAAGAGGGAGACAGAGAGACACGGAGTACAGGCGATGGTGTATATTGCCCAACGGGACAGGGTGAACACAGTATGATATATCACACGACGGGGAACAGTAGATGCCAGCGGCTGCGCTCCGAAACCGAGGCCGGTCGCAATACTGTCAGCAGCTGGCGTCCAGTAATTTGCATCTCAGCATCAGCCTCAGGCAGTGACTCAGTATTTACAATATAATGGACAGCATTGTCGGCATGATTCCTCTGCTTCATCTGGTTCGGATGTAGCGAGATTGACACAATGCCGGTGTATGGACTCACACAGTGTCAGTCACTTAGTGTATCATGTGCCGGTAGTCAGTAATCATCCCCCTCGGCGGTGACGGTCTCTCCCTCGGCGGCGACGGTCTCCTCCTCGGCAGCCGGCTGCTCAGAGGGTGTGGGTCGCTCCGTGGTGGTCCTCTGGCGTCTCCGAGATGGACGCCTTCTCCGGGGAACGTCCGCCGCCGACGCAGCCTCAGTTGTAGCGACAACTGCCGCTGTCGTGACGGGCTCCTCTGTTGTCACTCCCTCCTGCGCAGTGAGGTTCTCGGTGGCGACAGCCTGCTCTGTGGAGGCAGGCTACTCTGTGGCGACAGACTGCTCTGTGGAGGCAGGCTGCTCTGTGGAGGCAGGCTGCTGTCGCCTCCGCGACGGCCTGTCCCTGAAAGAAGCGGGTGTTGCGGAGGTCGCCTCTGTCGCCGTGTCGGAGGGAGCGTTAGTCGCCTGCTCTTCTCCCTCTTCAACAGCCTCCTCCTGAGCGAGATACGCCTCAGGTCTGGCAGGCGGGGCCGTGCTAGTCCTCAGGGGTCTGCGAGATAGCTTCCTCCTCACTGGAGCGGCAGTGGTGGAGGGGGTGGCAGGAGTCGTCACGGAGCTCGTCTCTTCAGCAGCCTCTGCTGTTTCCTCTTCGCGGGCGACGTTCTCTTCAGCAGCGGATGGTGACTCCGTAGTAGTTCGCTGGCGTCTGCGAGATGGCCTCCTAGTAACCGGAGCAGTGGTGGGGCTGGAGGACGTTGGAGTGACCTCGGCAACCTCTGCTGGCGCAGTCTCCTCCTGCGAAACATACTCATCAGCTGCAGAGGGGTCTTCGGTGGTGGGACGCTGCCTCCTCCGGACCGGTCTCGTGCTGGCCGGAGCTGCGGTCGTGGTGGGCGCTGCAGTGGTGGGACTAGTCTGTTCCTCAGCGGCGGCCTTCGTCGCCTCTTCCTGTGCGGCTTGTTCTGTGGTTGTTGACGGCTCAGCAGTGGCCTCGGTGGTAGCCTCTGCCGCCCCCACCTCAGCGGCTGGCTCAGTGGCTATCGGCGCGGCTGGCTCTGTGGCTATCGGCGCTACGGTTGGAAGGAGAACAGAGTCACGGACTTGCTGGCGACTGCGGCTACGGTTAACAGGACGGACTCGGACAGCAGGGGTTTCTTCTTCACCCTGCTTAGCGGCAGGTTCAGCTACTGGAAGGATGAAATCCCTGATTTGCTGGCGGCTGCGGGTACGGCCAGCGGGAAGAACTGGGGCAACAGATATCTGTTCCCGGACGACAGGTTCAGCCACTGGAAGGATGGAATCCCTGATTTGCTGGCGGCTTCGGGTACGACCAATGGGAAGAACTGGGGGCAACAGAAGACTGCTCCCGGACGAACAGGTTTCAAGCCACTGGAAGATGGAATCCCTGATTTGCTGGCGGCTTCGGTACCAGACCAATGGGAAGAACTGGGGCCAACAGAAGACGCTCCCGGGACGACAGGTTCAGCCCTGGAAGGATGGAATCCCTGATTTTGCTGGCGCTTCGGGTACGACCAATGGGAAGAACTGGGGCAACAGAAGACTGCTCCCGGACGACAGGTTCAGCTACTGGAAGGATGGAATCCCTGATTTGCTGGCGGCTGCGGGTACGGCCAGCGGGAAGAACTGGGGCAACGGATAACTGTTCCCGGACGACAGGTTCAGCCACTGGAAGGATGGAATCCCTGATTTGCTGGCGGCTGGGTACCCGCGTACCGCTGGCCGGACGAGCTGGGATAGCAGGGGCGTCCTCCTTCTCAGTGTCCGGCGCCACCGTCGGCAGCAGTGACGGCTTGACGCGCTTCACGGCCTTCGCCAGCTCCGCCTCCTTCTTCGGAGGCACGCTCTCCTTCTTCAGCGAAGTCCACTCGCCGTTTTTGCGAGCCTTCTGGGCGGCTCGCATAGCGGCGTGCTGTTGTGCGATGCGGGCGTGCTCCTCCATGATGGTGGCCACTCGTCTGAAGAAGGTGTCACGCGCTGCCGCCACCGTCTCCGACTCCTGCCGAGGCGACAAAGAACATCGTCAGACGCGGCCAGGTGCAGTGTCGCCGCACTGTGGTACCTGCACTACCAGCTCCTGTGGGTGGCATCGCTCATCCGGTCTATCTTAGACAATCAGAAACGGGGAGACGTCAATGTTCGTACGCGGTCGTTACGGTGGGAGGGCGTTAGCAACTTTTGACTCCACAGAAGCGATCGGAAATCGCCGATGAAAGAATGTCAATGATGACATCTTTGTGCTGGTAGGTATGCAATGACTGTTATAAGCTGCCTTCCATCCGTTAACTGATCTTTGGTAGAGAGGTAAAAACGGAAAGCCGGCGTGGAAGGACACGTAAAAACGGATAACCGGCGGGGAAGGACATGTTCTGAAGGGCATCCGATCGCCGATCAGCTGCCAATGCCTGGTACCAACGTTATCAGCATATTTCCTCCAGCAATAATCCGCTCTTTTACCGTGCCGAGCTAGATAAACACATCAGTACTTCTCATACGGGCTGCCGATCGGATTATATCCGCGTCTCCAGATATGCGCTCCTGTGTGAAATAACTCGCCGGCGACAGACGCAGCCGTGACCGCCGTCATCGCGGTGCTCTCTCGACACGATCTAATCGGATCAGCGGCCGACCTGCAGCCGGGATGCCAGTGACGCGGCGGGCGGCTCCTAACGGCTCCTGATGATCCGTGGCGAAACATCGCCGCGCGCTAAAAACGCCACACATGCCAGACGTGTGGCGCGCGGTCTAAAAACGCCAATAAAAGTCACGGCCGCGAAGGTCGTCCGTTTGCATGCCGTGCGGCTGACAACCGGTCCGTCCGCTGGTTCGGCAACAGATCACTGCAGCCTCCTGAGGTCGAGATCGAGCTATTCTGGCGGCGACAGGCGCGGCCTAGACCTAAGTGGGACGTGGCCGACCAGTGCGCGCGCAGTACGCCTGGCTGAAATTATCCGCTGTGAGTGGATGGTGTGCGGTGTATGTGTGTCCGGCAGTTCGGATGGAAGTGGATGGTGTGCGGTGTATGTGTGTCAAGTGGCGCGCGCAGTACGCCCTGGCTGAAATTAATCGCTGTGAGTGGAATGGTGTGCGGTGTACTGTGTTCCGGCCAGTCCGGATGGTAAGATGCGGCGGCTGTCCGCGGCAGGCTGGGCGGTGAAGAAGTGCACTCAGCGACGCTGGAGGAAATGAACGGCCGGGTGGATGAAACCGCTAGAAGGGAAGGCTCATCCACATTAATACTGAACGATGCAATGTGAAGATCGTCCATTTGTTAAGTGATTGACNGCCACAACTTGGCTATCTCAACTCAAAACCCTATGTTAAAGGTGAACTATTCCCTTTAAGCTTTGTGCTCTATATGTAAATGAATTAACACCCATTCACGAAAAACTATTGGCAATAAAATCACATCGTGACCTTGGGTGACTTCTGAAGTATGAACTATTGACTTGAGCTAAAATTTGAAGACATTCTTGACGATGAATTTTTTCAGAGCTTTCAATTGCTTTTTACGTTTGTTCCAAGCTATCATAGTTTCCGAGATATTTCAGGGTCTCTGAGATTTTGAACACTTTTCCCGCGTCATTTTAACCCTTTAGTCTTCAAATTAGTTTTGATTTTGACATTTTGACCCCCAGGCCGAAGTTGTCTCAGAAGCCCACCGGGGCGCGGGCGAATAGGGGCCACGGATTCAAGGCATGATAGGCATCTCGATCGGATGTATAGACTTGTGGTGAATCATTCTCTAACAGTTCGTCGGTTTCGCGATCCCATTTCATAAACTTCTCAAAATCAAGTAGGACGTTTTTACCTTTTCACTATAAAACTGGCTAAACTGGCCCGGTTGGTGCTGTTCCGAATACGTTCACGGAACAGGCACATATTTATCACAGGCAGCCAACCGACATCAACAAACCCAGAACATGCAAAGTCATACCAGCCGCTGTCCAACATTCGCAGTAGACAGTCGCCATTGGAAATACCGACTGCACCCGCACTGCTGCATAAACCACGCGCCAGAGACCATCGGGTGCACGAAACTGCAGCAGATACAGCCTACAATACAGCTTGGAGACAGCTTTGACGTCAGAATACAGCCATGGCCTTACCTACGATAATCGACGGATAGATACAAAAATGCGTCAGCAAAAACAAGATTCGGCTTGTCAACCTTACACGATAACCCAATTCAGTTAAAAATATATATTCTAGGGTGGATTGTGCTCTGTCATAATAGTTCCCGAGATTTGGAGGTTCCTAGGGCAAAGTCCTAAACTTCGAAAGTTTAGAAAACTTAGGAAACTTAAAGGGAATATAGCACCTTGGGAAAAGTATGTAGAATGATGGAGAAGAATGCCCTGATTACGGTCCCTGAGAGCATTCATTTTTTGCGAAAAAAGTCCAGAACCATTTGTTGTATTTGAAAAATAAGTAATATGTTTTCAATATGTGACGTCACACCAATCTTGGCGTCACCAAAGCGGAGTGTGACGTCACAAGGAATGATCGGGAACGGCAAACTTTGCGCCCGCCCAGTGACAGCTGCTGTGGCCGGCACGGCACGATGGGTGCTCGCACCGTACGTGAAACTGCCGACCTGGCTGGTCGACCGGCCCGCTCGCAGGCCGGTAGGAACGTGGGGGCACGCATTACGTGAACACTAGAGTGTGCCGAACGCCTGACAGACCGTCGGTGGCGGTCGGGGCGGACGCAAGGTAACTGAAATACTGGGCGACGGTTCAAAAAGCGAAGTGCGGGTGGCAATCAAGTGGAGTAACTACTGATCGACCGTATGGCGAATTGTCACGGGATTTGTGACGTTGAAATATGCCACATATGCCCAACGGTTTTTTGCGTTGAAACTCAGCAAAACTAGGTCGCTTTGGAGGGAAAAATTTCCGGATTTGGGGGTTTTTTCCCAGCACACCCGACAATCTGGCTATCTCAGTTAAAAACTAATGTTAAATGTGCTATATTCCCTTTAACTTATACAACGCTACGAAATACGATAATTACGCTACGGAACTATTTATTGAGCTACGTGTTACCGAAAACCATACCGTAGCGTAACGTAGGCCAAGACTGCTCACCATACCGGGGCTCGTAGTAGATTTACATTACGACTCCCTAGTCCTAGTCCTTACACCCGAAATCGTAGTAGATACCACACCACCACCAATGATTACTCACCACACTTGGGCTCGTAGTAGACACCGTTGGCGTAGAATACGAAAGAACGGTGGGAAGCGTCAATGGCAACTGAGAGCGGCCCGTGCTTCCACAGGGCATACATGGCTGCATGGACATCGCCCGAGGGCACGTCAATATGTCCGCGGATCTTCACCGCTCCTGCCTGCAGGCGGAGAGCTCTCTCAGTGACACAGCGTAAGGGGTCAGTGCACGGTACCGTGTCAGTACAGAGTCCTGCAGTTACAGGACTGTTTGACATGACTTAGACATAAAGGCATAAATGAGAAGTGCAACAAAAAGACTCGTGGGCTCATCTGAGGTTGCACATCCCCTTTACCAGACTCACACATTTAAATAGGCGAATTGCATTAGTGCATTGCATCAGATAAAACAGATACCAAAGGATTCGGAAGAGCGTCCAGTTAGCACATTCAATAAGCACCTATAATAAATACATTAGAAACATTCGAACATACGCGGTATTTACATTTCTTTCCAGCACATTAGAACTATCAACAAGTCATCAACAAGACAGATCCCGATACCATCACTTTTACCGAACAGTTCTTGAGCGTCACCCAATTATCTCAGCCACCCGGCTCACTGATCCACCGGACAGCGACGCGGGACATAATGGCATGTCTGTGTCATTTCAGAGCCCTGTCTGCACTGCTCGTCCCCTCGGACAGGGGTCGGCGGCTGCTGACATCAGCACGGCACTCTCACCTGCGACTCGTTGACGTGGCAGTAGGCGTCGGAGCCCAGATAGGGTCCGTAGCTGTCCTCAGTGGGAAGGCCGTGCTTCAGGATCCACCTGCAGGACCCAGTACAGGGGGCGTCACAGCATTTCAGGTCACCGACTGATCACAGCTCTCCGAGTCGTACAGACGCGAGGTTGTCGGCGTGGTGCAATGGAACAGTAAGCAATCCATGGAGCGGAGAATAAAACAGCAACAGCTGCGATACGTCCAGGGGTTCGTGTACAAGGTTTGTTTGTTTATTGGGGTTTAAGGGCACGCCGACACCTTTGGGTCAATTTGCGCCCATGTTCGTGTACAAGGAGCAACGAGACAAGATGTGAAAGGGTCAGGACTGGAAGATTCTGTAAACTGATGCTAAGCATAAGAGCATTTAAGTCATTGTTCGTGCGTAAGCTTTGCAGGAAAATATTTCGGTCGCACATCGGGTTTAGACTCCAGAAAACGGTCAGGATACAAATGAGTACTTCGTCGTTCCTTCTTATCCGCACAGGGTAAGGGGCCGAGGAGGTCGAGTAGTCAACAACACTAGGGACTCTGGCGCGGAAGGCGCATCATGACCTTCGTCGTCGTCGGGCCCTTAAACTCCCAACATCATCATCATCCATCATGCCTGCTCCGTCGCCAATTGCTGCCGTCTGACCGACTGACTTGTACGAGTTGGTGTCCTCGCCGCCGTCACAGCCGTTGTTGCCCTGCCCCCAGCTGCAGTCGATCAGCGCCTGCTGAGAGAGCCACACCAGCCGGCCGCCGTGCAGGAAGAACGCGCTCTCCACAGCGCCCGTGGTGCCGAAACTCCAACACGAGCCGCACACGCTCTGGTCTGGAGACAGCAGACAGCGGAGAGCACATGGTCAGAAGACAGCACGAGCCGCCACACGCTCTGGTCTGGAGACAGCAGACAGCGGAGAGCACATGGTCAGAAGACAGCACATAGCCGACACACGCTCTGGTCTGGAGACAGCAGACAGAGGAGAGCACATGGCAGAAGACAGCACATAAGCCGAACACGCTCTGGTCTGGAGACAGCAGACAGAGGAGAGCACATGGTCAGAAGACAGCACATAGCCGACACACGCGGTCACAAGACAGGGCACGGCCAGGGGACAGGTATGACGTCGTGGCAATGCTGCAATATGGCATCGGCAGGGTTACACTACTGACTAATAGTGTCGATCTGTGACGAAAATCACCGAAAAGTGTACAAAAACGTCATGTATTTGTGTACTCGTCCTGTCCTGCGGACGTGTAGAGGACGCCGGCGGCAACGCATTTTTTATTGACAGGCAAACAGGTTGTGCTAACCGCAATTTTGGCCTTCGAAAAAATGTGACCAATTTGGTAATCGGTCGGTCAGGCTTATAATTTTGTGGACACTTTTCGGTTATTTTGGTCACAGATCGACACCGTTACCACTGACAGTATGAGCTTAAATAAGCTTTGTTCGCCGTACAAGTGACAAGAGAAAAAGAGCGAGCTGCAGAAAAGACAAGCTCTCGACAAGCAGCAGCATGTTATAGGTTGTACTCTATGAATAAAAACAAATTGTCTTCACAACCTACCCTTGACGGGCGTGACGGCCCCTCGCAGCCTCCAGTCGAAGCTGGAGATGTTGCTCGGCACTCGCTCGCTCTGGTACGGGAACTTTAGGCTACCACGGTCCCTGCGGCACGCGACACACGTCGATAGGTCAGACGCAGCGGGAACAGCACCGTACAACAGTGTCGGATTACACACCGACAAACGGCAGCAGTGACGATTGTGCAAGGACACAGGAACCGGGGGGTAGAGGGGGCAGCCGCCCCCCCTTACATTGCCAGATTTTGACATTACGCCTATGGCGTTGCATGGAAATAATCGACTTCAGAATGCCTCCGCCCCCCCCCCCCCCCCCCAACTTTCGGACAGTTCCGGCGCATCTGCGAATTGTGTACACTGTGCAGTGTCGCATTTCCCTCGTACCAACGATGCAGAGTGCGGGTAGGCGGATAGCCAAGTCGGTTGCTGTGCTGTTTTTTGATCGGGTCGTCTTCATAACAACTGACGGATGTTGAAAAGCAAGCTTTATTTCTCCTAATCAAATTTATCAATTCAAATGTTTTGAAGTTAATGTCCTTTCATTTGGAAGGAATAACCTGAAAAAAAGTATTTGATGCATTGGTTGATGAGCACCATTTGTAGGTATATCATTCGAACACGAAATTCCAGGCGAGTAGAATAATTAACCATATACAACTTTTCATACCGGCATGATAACACCGGACAGCACACTTTCGTCCATTTCTAGATCAGAGAATGAAGCGGATGGTCGCTGCATTACCGACGCAGTAACCATAACATCGCAGAGCACATCCGTGTCACCCGCCTGGCACGGCCCGTGTCGGGTGCCCCTGAGGTCTGTACTGCAGCCCTCCAATACAAACACCCTACCGCACCATTTTAGCTTGCTGGACGACACCACAACACCACCCGCCTCCTCCGCGGCCCCGCGATGGTTGCATAACAGCGGAATACGAGCTGGTGACCAGACCCGGGCCTCACACCGGGTAAACAGTGATGAGGGCCGTCTGGCGGTCAGCCTCGTCCACCGCCAACTCTCCGCAGCGGACTCACAGGCAGAGTCTCCGCAGCGGACTCACAAGCAGAGTCTCCGCAGCGGACTCACAGGCAGAGTCTCCGCAGCGGAATCACAGACAGACTCTCCGCAGCGGACTCACAGGCAGTCTCCGCAGCGGACTCACAGGCAGAGTCTCCGCAGCGGACTCACAGGCAGAGTCTCCGCAGCGGAATCACAGACAGATTCTTCGCAGCATGGAATCACAGACAGAGTCTCCGCAGCGGACTCACATGAGAGGTCTCCGCAGCGGGACTCACGGCAGAGCTCCGCAGCGGACTCAAGGCAGAGTTCGCAGCGGGAATCACAGACCGATTTTCGCAGCATGGACTCACAGAACAGAGTTTCCGCAGCGGACTCACAAGCAGAGTCTCCGCAGCGGACTCACAGACAGAGTCTCCGCAGCGGACTCACAAGCAGAGTCTCCGCAGCGGACTCACAGACAGAGTCTCCGCAGCGGAATCACAGACAGACTCTCCGCAGCGGACTCACAGGCAGACTCTCCGCAGCGGACTCACAGGCAGAGTCTCCGCAGCGGACTCACAGGCAGAGTCTCCGCAGTGGACTCACAGACTCTCAGCCGAATTCAAATACAATCAGCGCTTCATAAAAGTCGCGTAATTTTATTTCCCTGTTAGCTTGATTAATTTCGTGGATATCAACACCAACGTAATCGTTGCAGGTGTCTTCCATACACAACAAACTAATGGAAAACAGCGATCTAGTTGAATTCATTTACCCAGTTGGTAATACAACCAGTTTATCCATCATTTGCGAAAAGGATGTGTTCACTTGTCCCCCGTTAGTCCTCATTGAATCCCCTTCCTTCTACTCCGGAAACGCAGTGACACGCGTGAGCCATCCCATCAAACCCTTGTCAAAACTCGATATATATAAATAGATGTATTCAGTATTTTCGATGTGTACATCTCATGAGATGCACCAATCATCTGTCCATATCGATAACATATTTTAAGAAAGCGTCCTCCGTGCCCGGCAACACGACAGTCTCCAACAAAAACACATCGCACGCGTGCTCGGTCCACTGACCCCCGATCCTGGACAAACAGACGATAGCCAGTCGTGTATCTGTGGAGCTATATCTCTGTCCAGAGCTCGGCTATGGACCACAGTGGAGCCACCAGAACCCGCAGTCTCCACACTTTACACCCTTGCTTTCCACCAACAATCCCTGGTTGGGGCCCGCTCCCCGGTCACCACAAAAGGTGTCCAGCCCTCCCCTCCCTCCCCACGCCACGCGAATCAAAATGTTCCCAGACGACCTGGCGACCTACCGTGGTTGCACGGCGGTACGGCTTTCGAATCGAACTACCCCGTGGTTGTTAGCGGTAAGGCCTTCGTACGGTCGACTACCCGTGGTTCTAGGGTAGCCTCTCAGAGGCCCCGGCACGGACCTACCCGTTGGTTTGTAGGGAAGGTGCCTCTGGGCAGGCTCCCCGGCCGGACCTACCCGTGGTTGTAGAGGAAGGTAGCCTCTCAGCAGGCTCCCGGTCGACCTACCCGTGGTTGTAGCGGTAGGTAGCCTCTCAGCAGGCTCCCGGCCGACCTACCCGTGGTTGTAGCGGTAGCCTCTCAGCTGGCGCATCTCATCATCAGACCGGTCAGTCATATGGTTTGCCGCCAGCTGATACTTCAAACCAGCACGGTTCTTCGAGTGAATGTACCTGACGGACACGTGGGAGGTTGATACCTAAACGTTAACAGTTTTTTGAATTCGAGGGGAAAGTCGAAAGGAAAAATACTCGAGATGGACACACGTCGTACTTGTGAATACTCTCAGAGCGAACATGGTGCGCATACGTTATTTCAAAGCACTTCACACAACTGAAAAACATACCAACAGGTGAATATACAAAACAGTCCCCGATAACCTCAATTCCGAAATAACTACATCGACCGCCTGTTGTACCCACTCGACACAGAATATCGGAGAAAACTGGACCGCATATCCGTTTCCGCTCGGACCACTTCCGCCCCGTCCCCGCTCACCTCATGTTGTGCCGGAAGTGGTTCTTCCTCTGAGTGTGCTCCTTATCGTCTCCATACTGGCGGTCGTGGCGGTGCTTGAACGCGGCGAAGCTCTCCTCCACATGTGAGTCGTCGTTGTGGACAAACTCGCGCATCGGGTTCATCAGGTAGTTGTGCTCTCCAGCGCCAGGGTTCCATCCACTGCACTTCGTCGGGTCTGCGCAGCAACACAAGCCGATTAGGCTGATAGCGAGGACGAATATTTATATATTATGAGCTTCATAACTCGACTACATACTCGTAGGAATACATATTAACAACAATGTACTACAGTAGCGAAAACAGAAGAGTGAAAATATCAGAACTCAGGCTAGAATCAGGATGTAAATAACCTGAAAGGAGTGGTGAGTGGTGACTCGTGAATATTATATGACTACTCCATGTGCATAACATAAGCACGGTGCAAGAGTAGCTTTTACGGTCACGACCGATATTACTAAACACAAAGCATNTAGTACACAGCACCGTGCCGCCACAGTAACATAGTACACAGTACCGTGCCGCCACAGCAACATAGTACACAGCACCATGCCGCCGTCACAGCCCGCTCCTTTCCATGGGCTGCTTTCTCCGTGTACCCTAATAAGCAGCGCAGCGCCGGACATTTGAGCTGCAGCAGGTCACCGCTGAGTGACGCCACAGTTTGTTTTGTGGTCTGTCGGAGACGGCGAAACTCGGACTCGGTCTCGATCGAGTGAGCTCGCCGAATCGTGCGCGTCCTGTTTAGACGTGACAGCGGTGTGTTGGTGTGCGTATTTGGCGCACAAAAGAGCTGTGAAGCCTACTTTGTTCCGATACATAAAGCCAAATAAGTGTCAAATTATGTATCCATATCGCTCATCAAAGACGGCTATAAGCCAGGTGACCAAAGTCATGTAGGGGGACATAAAGGAACCTATTTGTTTTATAAATGGATATATGTTCAGTACTGCACTGAATACAAAATATGTCAATGAATATGTTGATTACTTTATCTCCTAGGTACACATTTTCGCTGAAACCATCAAGGCTAACATCTGAAGTTCATGTTTTATACAAACCTTCCTGATAGCAGATAACATAACACCTGCCAAGCTTGTGATTGAAGCTCTGTGGTGGTCGAGGCAGTGCCACCCATCTCAAATGCATGGTCGTGGTTTAGTTTATTGTCAACTAGCTGGGGTGCCCGGCGTTGCCCGGGCAATTAATTACCTAATGTTGCCTGTTATGTCGGCAGGGACAGAATGCAATATAACTTTTTCTGTACCTGTTCAATAAATTGGTGCATAGGAAACCAAGGCAATCTTTACGTTTGTTGGTTCTGCGGCAGTTACAGTAGGACGTACACGCCGCAGTCAAAATACAGCTGAATTCGAGCACTAAACCACTTAAAAGCAGACTGAACAAGTAGATATACCTAACCTAACGTAGCGTTTTCGTAATTTTAATTCCGAAAGCCTTCAGATGAATGTCACAAAAGCGCAGCTTGCAGAAAATCAGGTTCGCTCGACATAATGTGCCATAACACCACTTGAAGCAGAATTTAACTATCGTTTCAGATTTAATAAGGTAGTATGTTAACGTTCATATTGACATTATATATAACATTCAACTCCTCATATTTAATTTATTTTGATGACCAGAGACGCGTTTCGTAGAGTTACTTCATCAGTTGGTCATTCAAAAAAAAAAAAAAAAAAAAAAAATTTTTTTTTTTTTTTTTTTTTTTTTTTTTTTTTTTTTTTGATGACAACTGATGAGTAACTCTACGAAAGAGTTCTTGGGTCATCAATAAAGTATATAGGAGTTGACTGTTATTAAGGTAGATATGTTACCTAGAGAGAGCTGGATTTTGTATATTTTTAGATTGTATTTTTTTGTATATATGACAAATTATATGTTATTTTTTGGAATCAAAACCTTCTGTCAGTATGCTTGATCAGAAATGGTATGGGGTTTGTATCCATATCCAAGGGGTTTTCGATTCCATGCAGTCAAACGAATATCATTTGCCCTTTATTATGTAGATGATGATCGCCATTTGACTTTTTGTCAGTGACAGTCTTGCAAGGTCAGTTGGTGTTCCTGTTCGGAAGGCCAGACGGCGCGGCGATTGTCTGAGCTGCGCGTGAGCGGCACAGTGGAAAGCTCACACGGTAGTGAAGGCCGCTCCTCGACTCTTATTGTTGTTACGCGAGCACCTGATCGGAACAAGGGAAGCTTTTAACTGCAGCGCTGCAGCGCCCGAGAGTCGCACTCACACCACCTGCACATCGACCGGAATAGAAGGGCGCTGCCTATCTTTCAGCTGGTATTAATTCAGCATGTACAACTGGGTATTGAGATTGACAGATAGGTATTGCACCCCTTTTCCAAGTGAACCCTCTTACATTAGATGGACCGTTTAAATAATAAGTTCTTCCATGACAGAAATTGCTGGAACTAATAACTAGGATAAATATTATATATTTTTGGCATGAAGGATTGTGTGGTAAGCCTGCAAATATAACGAACTCGGATCATCATATGAATAGCTCTCCCTCTCTCCCTCTCTCCCTCTCTCCCTCTCTCCCTCTCTCCCTCTCTCCCTATCTCCCTCTTATATCGCACCGCATTGCACGTAACTCGCTGCGCATCTAAAATAACCACCTTGCGATGTATGCATAGCTCGTCGCGCATCTAAAAACAACCGTCTTGCAATATAGAACGCAGACGGGACCGGCTGTGAAGCGCGCAGCAGTAGGCGTCTCACGTCAGTTGTCACCGCTGTGTGTTCTCCTAATCAGTGGCCATCAGAGCGTGCGTTACGGCCGTGTTCACGCCCCACGCTGTAAAGTCTGACCCACCAAATGTGCTGTGAAGCGCCGATTTAACTGCGCTGCGCCGCGCCCGCTAGCGAGGCGTGACCAATCTGGCGCGCCGCGTGCGCCGTGAGCAGGTAAATCACGAGCCGTCGCTGGCGGCCGGAGCTGCTCTCATTCGAACGCCTCTTCAGGCTGATTTAGCGCCAGGAAATCGGCCTTTCGCACTCGTCAGTGGAGGCTAACGAGCGGCGGCCAGAACATGGCTCACAGAACGCGTGGGCAGAGGGCGGGGGCGGGGGCGGGGGCGTGGGCAGAGGGCGGGGGCGGGGGCGGGGCGGGGGCGGGGGCGGCTGTGAAACCTGGTCTGTCAGGCGGTCCACCTCTCAGGCAGACCTCATTATTTCGTACCGAGCCCGGAGGCATGTTAAGGCGGCACGCAGAGTGGGTGTGGGCGCCAGAAGTGACCGCCTGCCGACTGGGGCAGCTGAGAGCTCAGTCGATTGACGGTGAGCATCATGCCTGCCGCGCTGCCCGCTGGGTAGTCCATCCAGCGGGCGCGCGGCGAGGTTGATCTCTACCTACTGCCGCATAACAGCAGCCGCTGTCACAAATCGCACCTATGTGGTGTCGTAAGACATTGAGGAGTGACGTGAGCCGCTTCGAAACCACCACACAGAAGCGGTTAAAGAGAGTTTTGATGGCGGCTTGATGCGTGCAATGATTGCAGCAACGCACACCGCAGAGTCGTAAAAGGCAGGGAGAGAGTTCATTTGAGCCGCCATGAAAAGTTATGTTTCAACGCCAGGCCGTCCTTCCCCCATCTAAGGTTGTCCTCAATTTGTCAAGTCTCGTCCCATCCTGTTCTCTCGAGATCGGCCTCGGTCTCCTGTCGTCCTGTCCCTCGGTCTCCTGTCGTCCTGTCCCTCGGTCTCCTGTCGTCCTGTGTCCTGTCCCTCGGTTCCTGTCTCTGTCCCTCGGTCTCCTGTCGTCCTGTGCCCTCGGTCTCTGTCGTCCTGTCCCTCGGGTTCCTGTCGTCCTGGTCCCTCGGTTTCTGTTCGTTCCTGTCCCCGGATCTCTGTCGTCTGTCCCTCGGTCTCCTGTCGTCCTGTCCTCGGTTCTGTCGTCTGTCCCTCGGTCTCCTGTTTCTCTGTCCTCGGTTCTCCTGTCTCCTGTCCCTCGGTCTCCTGTCGTCCTGTCCTCGGTCTCTGTCGTGCCTGTCCCCGGTATCCTTGTCGTCCTGTCCCGGTCTCCGTCGTCTTGTCCCTCGGTTCTGTCGTCCTGTCCCTCGGTTCCTGTCGTCTGTCCCCCGGTATCTGTCGTCTGTCCCCGTCTCCTGTTGCGTCTGTCCTCGGTCTCTGTCGTCCTGTTCCCTCGGTTCTCCTGCCGTCTGTCCCTCGGTATCCTGTCTCCTGTCCTCGGTTCCTGTCGTCCTGTC
This sequence comes from Semibalanus balanoides, assembly GCA_014673585.1. NCBI lineage: Eukaryota > Metazoa > Arthropoda > Thecostraca > Balanomorpha > Balanidae > Semibalanus > Semibalanus balanoides. The sequence continues at coordinate 22,954 of VOPJ01006315.1, forward strand.
CCCCCGGGTCTCCTGTCGTCTGTCCCTCGGCTCCTGTCGTCCTGTCCCTCGGTCTCGTCGTCCTGTCCTCGGTTCCTGTCGTCCTGTCCCTCGGTCTCTGTCGTCCTGTCCTCGGTTCCTGTCGTCCTGTCCCTCGGTCTCCTGTCGTCCTGTCCTCGGGTCCCTGTCGTCCTGTCCCTCGGTCTCCTGTGTCCTGTCCCTCGGTCTGCGTCCTGTTCTCGGTCTCCTGTCGTCCGTCCCTCTGTTCTCCTGTCGTCCTGTCCCTCGGTTTCCTGTCGTCCTGTCCTCGGGTATCCTGTCGGCTGTCCTCGGTCGTCTGTCGCCTGTCCGGTTCCTGTCGTTGTCCCGTCGGTCTCCTGTCGTCCTGTCCTCGGTCTCCTGTCGTTCCTGTTCCTCGGTCTCCTGTCGTCTGTCCTCTGTCTCTGTCGTCTGTCCCTCTGTCTCTGGTGTCCTGTCCCTCCCCATCCCTCCCCATTCCGTTGCATTCCGTTACATTCCGTCCGTCCCTCCCCATCCCTCCCCATTCCGTTACATTCCGTCCGCCCCGCTCCACTAGCGAGCTGAGTCGCTGTCATGAAGAAATGTTCACTTCCCACGTGCGCATCCGAAGGCGTGCGTTCGCGCTTGGCTGACGCGACGCGCGCGCGTCTGTTCTTCCGAGACACGGGATGCGTTCGTTCTGTCAGAACCGCGCGTGCCCCGTGAGAGTCGTACAAACCAGGTCACCACACTCTTTTGGCCTGGAAGGCGGATGGAACGTCTCCGACGCGTCCAATTCAATTAACGTCTTCTCACGGGCGTGCTGACGACGAATTTCTTTCGAGATCCTGGACTTGGGTCGACCCGCTGACAGCCCAAGGGAAGGCACCAACCCGAGCATGTCTTTTCAGAAGATATATGTGCCCTTCTGCAGATTGATGTGAAGTTCAGGGGTGACCTTACGTGGAAGTTCCCAGGAATGGTTGAAGAGGATGGTTCAGACACGCCAGGTGGAAAATTGATGTCTTGTGCTGGGAGCTGTAGAGGCTCAGTCTTTGTCAGGCGCCGAGTTGAACGCCGAAAAGCTCCGTTGAGCGCGATAGTCTGGGAAGTCGGACAACATGCCGGCAGCGGGACACGAGTGACGCCCTGCTACATCCGGGACACGCGGTCAGACGGAGATACACGATAAATCGCGCCGATCGTGATTAATTGCTGAGGTGTGACGTGGCCGCTGATGCTTCGTGTGTCGTTTCTATTACGCCAAATACGGACAGACGATCAATTCACGGGATTGGCTTTCACAGTCATACATAACACATCGTATAGATATGGATAAGTTAGCCCAAAATGGAAGAGAAGGCTGTTTAATTTAATGTTAAGTGGGAATGTTTAATATATAAGTCTAGATAGGCCAAGAATGTTTAAAGTATTAGGCTACACTGAACTGAAGCTGCTTCAACGAAGAGCAATTGTTCTCCCTTCAGATCCGTTCAGGATAACGGAGTGGTCATGGAACAGACACCTGGCACTGTACTAAATTATTCAGCAAAGGTCAGCAGGGTGTGCAGAATAGCAGGGTCCTGAGACTGGAATGGCGCCATAACTCAGCGGAATTGCATGTCACCATGAACTGCGCCACCCCTCTGGGAGGCGGGGTGACCTCTCGACCAACTGCGCCACCTCTGCTGATGGGGGTAACCTCTCAGCCACGTGGGACCCGGCCGGCGGCGGCAGCAGGTCGACCGGCAGATTCTCAGGATCGCAGCTTCCGCTGCCGGGTACGTCGCGCGAACTGACCTCGACCTTGCAGAGCTACCCGTATCGCCGCCGCACACTGCACGGTGCACGCGCTCGGGCGATCTCCGGTTTCGTGACACGTGCTCCTTTCTCACCTGGGTCGTGAGGCGAGGGCGGAACCTACTGTGTGAAAATGGGGCCTCAGAAAGTGCCGCCAGGGTAGTCGAAATAATAAGACGGTGATGTTAGGTTGTTAAAGAAATGGAGCTTATGGAGCTAGAAGCGAGACCCGAAACGAAAACAATGGAGATAACGGCCAAACAAAGGTAATGCCTTCAAAGCGGTTACGATACCTGCAGCTGCCGTGACTCCTGTGACTCATAGAGTCATAACTATGTTTTGTGTTTGCTGCCATATACTTGGTGTATTCATACACTCTTATTATATTCATCATCTCACACAGTAAGTACAAAACCACTAGATGGACGAATCGATGTAATCCTCCTGTCATACCGGAACCAAAACAAAGCGGGTACAACTGGGCCAGTGGGACGAGTTGTGAAGTAGCCAGATGATCTCTTCGAGCCTTTGCTGACCACCGTCCCGAACTGGCCCTTCCGGTCCGCTGGACGGAATTAGGCAAGTAGGGTCGGGGCGGGGACGGGGGCGGGGCGGGGCGGGGCGGGGCGGGGCGGGGGCAGGTAGCCAGCACTCTGCGGGCCGGGATTAGGGCCGCTGTGGTGGTTGGATGATGAGGGATCGCTTTCTCTGACCGCGCCCGCCACCCACTGGCCCCCGCTCGCTGCGGTCAGGACGGTTGGGCACCGTCGCCTTTAGAGAGCCGACGACAGCGCGCCACCCCAGCGGCTCTATCAAACGTGACACTATCAGCCGGTCAGTGGGCGTGTCACGCCGACTGACCCGGCGACCTGACGGACCGGGGATGTCACCCGTCATCAGCCGACCCGTGACCCCGTACCTTACGCACGAGCGTACCCTCAGAGTCGGCTGCGATCGGTGACCTGTCTCCACCCTCCTCAACTCACCTCACCTGGTCTCAAACTGAGCTGATAAGTGATGTGTCGCGAGTGTCGCGCACCCGCTGAGCTGACCTGACCTGACCTGGATGTTCCCGTCTTCTTCAGGTACGGACCACATCGACGTCAAGAACTACATGACGGTGCTGGATACCGGAATCCTGCTCTGTCGACTGGCTAAGATCATCGCAGAGCGCGCCGCACTCACGCACACATTGACGGTGAGTTGGGTGGTTAGCAGTTACGGTTCTCACAGTCCCACCATATCTGTGAATTGGGGAACTATGGCTGCTTACATGCTGACATTGGCGGCGAGTTCGTGGGTTATCTAGGATCGTAGACGAATGCGGCAGATAGTGTCAAAAATCAGCGCAGATATATTTTCGATAATATGCCTGTATGGCTTTGCAAAATCCCAAATTGACCCTACCGCGAAGCACGACAACGTATGAAGTATGGACTTGTTTATCCGCGTTTCCTGACCCGTTGATACGCTCCCGTGGTTCGAATGCCGTTCGATACCACCAGCCCTACGTAGCGTTGCGAATTCAGGCCGTGGTGCTTTTCCATTGACGTGAGCCTTCATTAGCCGTATCAGCAGGCAGCAGCCGCCGATACATTATCCCGAGAGAGAGAGACCATATCCCGTGACCGTGAGAACTCTCTGATTTTCGCCGGGAACTGTGTGCGGTCGGGTTTTGCCAACTAATCGTCCGTAATTGCCACGCGGCGGATCCGTTGCACTGTCGTTTTCACAACGGCAGCCGAAAGTCCGGCTCCGTGTCTCAGCTCGCTACACGCACATTGTTCCATTGCCTTTTTACAGAAACATCCGGCGGCGGCGGCATACCTGCCCCATTTGACAATCGTGTACTGCTGCGTTTCTTTGGCAGAAAAGAATGCGAAAGTTGAACGGTTGTCTCATTGTGAAGCAGACAGCTTCCGTCGCGTACGGTCACGTTGGTGCCGGTTTCAGTGAACAGACCGGTGCACGCCTGGATCAGCTTGAACAGCTTGTCATTTGGATATTTTAGGTTAGAGAAATGTCACTTGGGATTTTCTCCTGATCAATCACGTTAGAGGATATAAGTCGCAGTGACATAGAGGACACACTTCACAGAGGACATACATATAAGAGAGAATCAAACGTAGGTGCAGCGATAAACGTCCCGTCGGTGCCATTTTGCCCGACGTAACACCGGACGTCGCATCCCGTTTTGAGTGCTCATTAGCTAGCTGATCGTAAATCAGAGCTGTCTGGAGCTCGCCGTGAGCTCAGGATCGAACGGCTGAGCTAGTGGCAGCTCTGATGGGCGGCCGGCCGGCGGGGGTGTCCGACCTACTAAGCTCTCAGACCAGACTGCAGGGGTAACCGATCTACAAAGGTCTACAGAGAACCCATTGCCGCCAAGTGCTATCTGATTAAATAGCGGTTCTGATATTATGAAATGTAGTCTACAGATGGATGTTCGACCCTCGAGCCGTGCCATTATTCTTTGCTCGTCGTCCTAGTTCCTACTGAGATTTGGGTTCGTTCGCCGCTTTAATTACCTAATAACATTCAGCATCTGACTATCGCGCCGTGCGATCACACCGTCGCAGCGGCCGAAAGTCAAAATTACCTCTCTTTTATTGTATTGTACCGCATTATAAAAACACCTATCCACACGAATGTGATTTTGTGAAAACAAATTAGGAGGCAACACTGGAAAGAAATACGACATAAAGTAAAATACGGCACACATACCATAAAAATACACACAATAAGTCAGGCACGTAGCCAGTATTTTTATCAGGGGGGGGGGCACGTCGGAAGTAGAGTCGAATTTCGCTCCTCAGCCATATTTTGTTGACTGGGGGAGGGCGGAGGGGTAGGGGTCGGGTCGGGTCGTCAGAGAATCTCGCTTTATCTATAGATAAAACGAGATTCCCTGTGTTACGGGCGGACCCGAACGTGGACATGGGGGTAAATTTAATAAAGTTGCATCAATTTGGAAAAACTTATCGGTCAACAGAAGTACCTGCCTATTCACTGCAAATGAGGTTCTGGTATTTGATAGAAGCCTACTCCTCAACCCTCTTTTCGATTTACTGACAGACATGCTATCAAAGTCGCGCACTGGCGGATCCAGAACGTGGGCATGGGGGGGGCTAAATTTCAAAAAGTTTCATCAAATTCGAAAAACTCATCGGATTTGGCTTCCTTGCTACCTTACTGAACAGTTTAAAACAAATATGCCTTGGTAAAAGTTTATTAGTTTATTAGATTTCCCTCTACAGTGGAAAATATGTCAAATTTCGCTAATTTCAGGCAATATGGGGGGGAGGGGCTAACGCCCCTGCCGCCCCCCTCTGGATCCGCTAGTGAAGTCGCGTGGAAGTTGGTTCATGCTATGTGCGGCACGTGACTATAGGGAAAACGTCTCTAGTCGGTCTCCGTCCTCACCCGGGGTATGAATAGAAGCCGGTCCTGTCGGGTAGGCCGGGAATGAGCGGGTCTTACAAATGTGAGGAATTAAGCGTCAGAATCTCCACCTTCAAGTTACTTTGAAGCCAATATTGTTTTCCGTTAACCTTTAGGCCTTACTGGGGCGCCGCCCCTGGTAAGGTCAAAGGCCAGACGATATACCCCAGAATCGGAGCTCTTCGTCATCAAGCAGTGACGAGGCCCCTCGTGCAGCGTGCGTAACAGATAACACAGTGACATATAGGTACGATCAGATATACCAGCTCCGTCACGCTGAGCTCGCCAAGTGCAGCGTTCCGCGCAGACTAGTCTGATCCGGAGATGGGGTCGTTGACAGTCCACGCCCTGTCGACATTCCACCAACTCAACAAGTCACGCACGTCAATTAAGCTCGACCACAGGTCAAGGAGGTCAGCTTCCTGTCAGCAGTACGTGTTACCAGGTCCAGGAAGGCTCTTGAGAACATGGGTCGAGAGTCAAGTGTCCTCAGGCAGCCGACCTTTGTTTGTTGTTCCTCTCAGAACCTTACTCCTCTCTCCCCGCTCTGCAGATGCCGCCTCCGACGTTTAAGTTTCGCTGCTGGGATCGAGCACGACCGGGAACGTTCTTCGCACGAGACAACGTCTTCAACTTCCTGCAGTTCTGCCGGCTAGTCGGCTGCCAGGAGAACTTCCTCTTCGAGACAGACGGACTAGGTAGGTGTGCTGTGTGTCGCCGCGTTCAGAGTGTTGTGGAGTTGAGGTGTCCCGTTCCCATCCGTCCTTCCAGAGAGTGAGACATCCATACACCTTTTACCAGGGAGAGGAAACAACGACAATTGAGAGGTCGATACATTTTTTTAGTTTAGTTTAGTGAAGAAAACCCTTAGACAGAGTCACTTCTACCCAAAACTTATAACAATCGTAAACGTGACAATAAACACAGACCACAGTCCATTATTGTACATGATATGCTTCTAAAAGCAGAAAGCTATTTTTGCATCTGTCCTGGCGAAAATAAAAGCGCCTCTGTCGAGCAACAGAGATTAAAGCCTCTCCGAACCGCTCACGTCCGCTCCCCATCGCGGTGCCCGTGGTGCGATGACGCCGAGCTGTTCCAGTTCCGCCTGTCGAATGTGCACGTCTCTGTACGGCCAGCCTCTGTACTGTACTGTCTCTGTACGTGTCGCCGGCCAGCCGGTGCACGCCGTGCAGCTGTGAGTGCACGGGCGTGGCTCGCCGCCTTCCGAGTGATGCCGTGACGAGCGGCGCCGTGTGTGAGTGATCGGTGGCGGCCGGGTCACGCCTCGTGACCACGTGACGAGCACGTGACGGGGTCATGACGCAGCGGGGAGATAGGACCCCGGTCAATGTCACGGTGGCTGAAGACGGACTTAGGGGCGCCGTGACGAGGGACGGGTGGGGCAGGGGCTCCGCCACGCCTCTGAAAGCGGGGGAGGGACGGGACGGGATCGAGAGAAGCCAAATTGTCGCCGTGAGCGAAAAGTTGTTGACGAGGGGGAACGTCAGCGAAAAGCTGTTGAGCGGGGGGAGGTGAAGCCAGGGAAAAGCTGTGAGCGGGGAGGGGGTAGAGTCAATCGAAACTTATTTAAGCGGAATGGATTCGCTCAGGGGAAAAATGTTAAGCGGTGGGGGGGGGGGGGGGGCGTGAAAGCTTGTTGAACACTGATTTATAGGTTGTTCGTCGATAAAATGGGGGATAATCCCCCTAGCTCAATAATTGGGAGACACGCCCCCGTGGCGGAGCCCCTGGAGTGCAGGGGCGGTGCAGCGTCATGACACGCCGAGCCGGCGAGCTAGACTCCTAGAGCCGGGTAAGTCGTGACGTGCCGTGACGTCTGTGAGCGATGTAGGATCAGCAGGGGTCACTGTCCCGCCCGGCGGAGACAGGGTGGATAACGAGCGGTCGTGATCCTCCTGCAGTGGCCGCCACACGGGAGGGTGGTCCCAAAGGCCCGGCCGACTGGGAACTTATCGACACGCGTAGAGTCGTGACGACCGAGCTGCTAGATCGTTACGGGGATGCGCTCTATCGCTGGGTGAAGACACCACGGTGACCCCTCGACGTGACCCCATGACGACACAGCGGCATGCGTACGACATGGGGTGCTGGCTGCTGCTGGTTTTGTGATGAGGATGATTGGGTTCATAGGCGTAGGAACGCGGGGGCCGCGGGGGCCATGCAGGGGCGTCGCCACGATATTTTGAGTGGGGGGGACGGACACTGGTGGATCCAGCCGTCGGTTTGGGGCAACTTTTTTGCAAAAAGGTACCAAATTTTTGTCTCTCCGGATTTGGGCCGGTCACCTTTTTTGGTATAAGAGCTTAAAAAGCATTAAAAAAAACGCAAAAGCGTTATATTTTGTAGCATACATCCTACGGAATATACACTTATAAGTAGTAATAACGTTAATCTCAAACCGACTCGCGGGTGGTTCGCCGAGAGTTTTTTAAGTGGGGTCAGATGAATGACGAAAAAACTATCTTTGGCAGCATCTTCATATGAATTTCCCATTTTTATGAAGACTAAAAGGGTATCACCTTCCAGCATTACACTTAAATTATTCTATCAGCGCCGCGAAGCCGGCGCGAAATTTATTACGGGTTTGCCGTGGTAAGAACCCAGATAATGAATAGACTGCGTGGGCCTTCCAGCCTTAGATGTACGTTTTTAAGTGCTAAGACAAATTTGTCATATAGCAAGCCCTTGGGAGGAAACTTGCCGCAAAGGCAAGTAGCCGCAAATCTCTCCCCATTTTTTTACTGCGGATAGCTTGACGACTTTTTTGACCGCACCGCTGCAAAGGCATTTCTGAGATAAATTGTTAATTTTTCTGATACAAAATGGTGTTAACTAACAATACCTACAACTACATATTTGACTTCATTATATGTATCACACCTTCTTTTAAGAAGACCTGGCCGCCTTACTATCCATATCATTTTATTATATCAAACAAGTCTTTAAACAACTGATGGGGCGAAATGAACAAGTACAAGAGGCAAATAGTGGCTAGGCCTCCTGCCTGAAATGACACAGAACATGAACGGAACATGATTATTTCAAAGATCTAGAGAAAACTCAACAAACCTTTCCTTTGTCCTAGCAGCCAGTGCTGCCCGCCTACAGACAACAGAGCCCCATTTTCGGCCATGCTATGTGTCTTCTGACCTCGTCGAAACGCGCTGGTACTTCAAATTGCTGCAAAAATACCGTTCAAAAGGGGAAACAGAATCAAATGAACGCCGGAATAAGAACCGGAGCACCCATCAGCTTTTCAGCAAAGCATACGATATGCAGAAAAAGTGAATTGGTCTCACGATGTACCTGAAAGAAGTGCACACGATAAACTGCTAGTGAGCACTAGTCCAATAAACACCGGATACGGGGATAAAGTCCCCCAGCCTAGACACGGCGAGTGGGGGAGGGGCGTAACGGTGTACGTCCCCACCGTCCCCCGCCTGTAGGCGACGCCCCTCTGTGGCTACCCATGGCTCCCTTCATTTTTGTCATCATCTTTTAGTGTCGCTAAAATGAAACAATGGTCTTACTAAGTCCGTTTAAACAGTTAATAAAGCGCAACAGATCCGCAAAGACACAGAAAGAGCCTCAAAATGCATTAGAAATTGCCCTTCTAGGGGATTGCAGTTTCCACTCAACAGCACCAGATTGAAGTGTCCGCCTGGGCCCTCACCGTTTATTTGTCACGATCCTCGATCTCTTCATGATTGGGTCTTTAAGCGCACCGGCCTGATTCTTGGCATCCTGATGGACGAAGGAGAGCCACTTTGGTTTTGTAGAAAATAGCTTTCCCTGGTCGCCTCGCCTGTCGCCTCCTTACCGCCTGTCCGAGTCGCTTGTATAGGCAAGATACGGTTGCTCAGCGCGCCCAGGGGGGGGGGGGGGCACTGACACCGTCGGTCAGCCGGTGCTCTGTTCTCACGCGGTAAACACCGGCACGTGAATTATCGAGTCATTTATCAGTGTACCTCGGTAGCGTTAACATCCAGCAGGCGACAAAACAGGCCGACAGCTGATGGACGCGAGCCGGAGCGACGCAACGGAAGTGCTCGTCTGGTGGCGACACATGTGATGACACATGTGATGCGATTACTCGTATTATATGATTAAGTATGTCTTGGTTCAATATTTATACCTGAATGAACTAAGGAGTATTGACATTGCGTTAAGTATCTTTATCTTACATCTTTAATTTTATGTACTGCACACAAGGTAATTAGACAATTTTAGCACAATTTTCTCGGACGTCACAGCAGTTTTTACTTTTTATCCATCGTAGTCATTCATTCGGGGCCAAAATTGCCTTACCACAAAAGTTATTATGAATACCGAAATATGCCATTAAAAAATCAACAAACTTATTTAAGAAAACAAACTTCTACATAGGTATAAGTATGCTGCGGAAAAATTATATCAGGCCTTCAGCAACTATCCGAAAATGTAAAAGTTATTCAAAATACAACGTAATGCACACTTGCACAGAACTGTCGTCTGTCACTGACATGGCAGGTGTCAACTGCGAAAAGGCACAAATTATACATGTAGGTATGAACGTACAAATATGTTCCTGCTTTTTAGCCATTATCTATTCCGTGCCAAATGGCTCATCGCCTCATCATTAATTTATGCTCCTCCATGTTTCGCTCCACCCATTCAGGCCGCAGGCGCATGCGCGGTTAACTGATGTTCTTTACTAATAACACTTAATGATGTTTGAAAGAAACATGTGCAAATTAACTCAAACAATCGTCCTACATATGGACCACAACGTGAACCATCATACTTATTCAAATGATAAAGACGGAATTAAATCAATAACTCGCGAAAGCGAAACACCAAAGGGTGCCTACCTATATTTTTCCATTATCGACATCCTCCTCCCCAAAGTGAGCCCTGCCGACATGCTGTTTATTTACAACGTCGCTTGATCCCGGCGCAGATGGACGCCCACCATGCACCATGCACCAATCGGCGGCGAGTGAAGCCGCGTGGGCGAGTCGTATGAATGAAACGTTCGAACGGTCGTGTAATCGTCCGTTTCATCAGCCCCAGAGTCGCCTGATGTTTGACCGTGGCTGACGTATCGGTGACAAGCCCGCCTGTTTGTTGCGATAATGGACGATAAACAGGCGACAGACGTCGTCTTGTGGCTCCGACAGCCGCTAAGTGGGCTCCCCTGTCGCTGAGAAGTGAGCTACCAGTGCTCCATGGCCAGAGATGGGTCAGGTGACCGGCCCACCCACACGCTTTTTTAAGACCCCCCGTCCCCCCGGTTTTTTGAGAATCCCTGACCGCACCCACCTCGCTGTTCGCTGGAGAGGCGGCGGCCGCGGACCAAGCTCGAGAAACTGAAATGAGAGACACACCCAGCTAGAATCGCCTGAGCGTGACACCGTATACTCTTCTTCACGGGTCTTACGTCACGAGACTGAAATGGAACTAATGAGTGATGGAAGACAGGACACGGCACTTCGAACTCGCTCGTCGACAGTTTCAACCTGCTACGCGGTACGGTGGATCATAACCGTGAATCGTGTGTGTGACACATACTTCAAGCGGGCGCTCTGTGGAGTTTGGAGAATAAAGGCCGTGGAATTCCCAGGGTCAGGGTCACTCGTCTGTCCACACGCGTGCGCTCAGTAAACAATGCGTCGTGTCAAGACGGTAACGACGTGCAGGTTGTGCGCTGCGACGTTGGCCACGAGGCCGCGCAGGCTGGTGACGGCTGTCTGGGCGACAAAGGACCTCTGTGACAGACGGCACGGCTCTGTTACCCACTATACGAAGGCAAGATCATGGAATGCGACTCGAGCTGAGTCGGATCGCATGTTCTTGGCAGTAGCTCAAGAGAAAAGTCAGTCGATTTAAGTTTAGAGTCATGATAGTCGAAGGAGTAAAAAATTGAGTCAGTTCTTTCGGTTGTTGAGACCAGAGCTTGACCGCGTACAAAAAAGTGTTTGATCTGGTTTAACAGCTGGACGGTAGGGCCAAGAGCACTTCCCCCACTTGGCAAACCTAATTTGACGATCTTAGATAATGCGATTTCTACCCCGACGGCTCCGACCCGAGCCGCGCTCCAATGACTAGTTAGGCGTTGGTGACGACCGATCGCTCCCGGTCAAACACGCAAGCAACTTTCTTGTGAAGAGAATCAGATTGGTCGACTGCAAGTTTTATTTTCGAGTGCTACGTCCGATTCCCTTTGGTAAAACCAGGAGTCAAGAGTCGAGTCGTTTTCAATAAGAAAAAAAAAATTGAGGTCCCAAGATTCGAGTATTTGTATTGCCTTAGACTGTACTTGCCGGTCACGAGAGTCGAGGTCAGGTCTTTCGGGCGTTACGTTTGCTCAGGTTCAGACTTGAGTCGACTCCAAACAAATTGAGTCGTTACAAGTATGTCTGTGATGTAACCCGTAATCAACAATCAGTCCCGCTTGTGATGACTGTGATCCTTGCACCTAAGCGACCTTGCTCCGATTATGATATGGCCCAGAATGATATAACAGGACCGACTTAAGAATGTATTTTTTGCTGTCGTGACCCACTGAGACTAGCCGCGATTCGCTGTGATATGTGATCCGTTGTATCTTATCGTAACCCAGATGCATGACCTATGATCTGTCGTAGGCAGCCCACATGCATACCTTCTGTGACCTATCAAAACCCACATGCCCTATGACCTACCGTGACCCTTTATGACCTCCTGTCACTATCTACGACTTAATAAATCCCGAGGCACGCAGCCGCCTTCCCCGTCACCCACCGCTGTGACACTCCGTCCCCGTCTCCCCACAGTTCTCCACACAGCGCCGCGCAGCGTGCTCCTCTGCCTGCTGGAGCTGGGCCGACACACCAGCAACTACGTGGAGCCCCCGGTCCTGGTGCGCCTGGAGCAGGAGATCGAGGAGCAGGAGCGGCTGGCGGCGGTGCGCGAGGGCTCCGACTCGGGCTACTCGGACACGGCGCAGGAGAGGGAGAGGAGTGCCGAGCGGGACCTGGTCGACGCCCGCTCCCCCCGGCCCACCTCACTGATCCCCGTCAGGAGGAGGAAGAGCGGCTCACAGCGCCGAACCGGGTACGTCCCGAGGAGGAGGATGGGGATGAGGGTTATTATGGTTTATGGACGTGCTGACCATTATGGAAATGGGGCGCCTGGGTACGTCCCGACAGCGGGGAGCACTGGGAACAGACAGGAATACTGGGGGTTAGAGTGGGTACGTCGGGTCATTTCATGGGAGCAAGGAGATAATTGTATCCATGCTAGAAAGCTTCCCCGACATGATGAGGTTAAAGTTTCGTGTCCTGCGTTAGGAATATTGAGGAAAGGTTTACTCCTTGCTTGCCCAACAACAGCGACAACTAAAACATAAATGGTAAAAGTTGCACGTCAAATAGTTGGTAAAAAGTGACAAATAGAAACCAACTTAGTTACAAAATAGCAACGTCTCAATTGCTTCCCACCTTGTCTATAATAACTTAAAAAATATAACAAATGACGATCATCGGGACACAACACTGACCACAGCGGCCAGAGGCCAGTCACGTCACACTAATTCCCCCATGCGAAGCAATTGCCACCCCCTGCGTGTGCTACCATCGCTACGCTACGCTGTACTATCGCTCGCTACGCTGTACTATCGCTCGCTACGCTGTACCATCGCTACCCGCGCCTGACTCTCCCCCTGACCCCGGCAGGACGTCGTCAATGCCGGCGTCAGCGCTCTCCTCGCCGGCCCACCACCGGTCGACGCCGCGGCTCTCCGTGGCCGGAGGACAGTCGGGCGCCTCGACACCTTCCCGCATCCCGCGGCCCCAGGGAGGACGCGCTCACCTCGTCAGAGTCAAGATGGCGCTACAGAACAGCGGCGGCGGCGGAGGAGGCGCGCTCACGGTGAGAAGGGGAGGAGGAAGGCGTGATCACGGTGAGAAGGGGAGGAGGAAGGCGTGCTCACGGTGAGAAGGGGAGGAGGAAGGCGTGCTCACGGTGGAAAGGGGAGGAGGACGGCGTGCTCACGGTGAGAAGGGGGAGGAGGAGGCGTGCTCACGTGAAGAAAGGGAGGGGAGGCGTGCTCACGGTGAGAAGGGAGGAGGAAGGCGTGTGCACGGAGAAGGGGAGGAGGAAGCGCGTGCTCACGTGTGAGAAGGGGAGGAGGAAAGGCGTGCTCACGGTGAGAAGGGGGAGGGAAGGAAAAGGGGCGTGCCTCGACGGTGAGAAGGGGAGGAGGAAGGCGTGCTCACGGTGAGAGGGAGGGAGGAAGGGTGCTCAGGTGAGAAGGGGAGGGAGGAAGGCGCTGCGTCGCGTGAGAAGGGGAGGAGAAGGCCGTGCCCGCAGTGAGAAGGGGAGGAGAAAGGGCGTGCTCGCGGTGAGAGGGAAGGAGGAAGGCGTGCTCCACGGTGAGAAGGGGAAGGGGGAGGCGTGCTCACGGTGAGAGGGGAGGAGGACAGGCGTGCTCAGCGGTGAGAAGGTTGGCAGGAAGGCGTGCTCACGGTGAGAAGGGGAGGAGGAAGGCGTAGCTCATACGGTGAGAAGGGGTGGGAGGCGTGCCTCGACGTTGAGAATGGGGAGGAGGAAGGGTGCTCGCGGTGAGAAGGGAAGGAGGGAGCGTGCTCACGGTGGAGGAAGGGGAGGGAGGAAGGCGTTCTCGCGGTGAGAAGGGGAGGAGGAAGGCGTGCTCACGGTGAGAAGGGGAGGAGGAAGGCGTGCTCACGGTGAGAAGGGGAGGAGGAAGACGTGCTCACGGTGAGAAGGGGAGGAGGAAGGCTTGCTCACGGTGAGAAGGGGAGGTACTCGCGGTGAGAGGGGAGGGCGGGTGAGAAATGTTCACGATAAGAAGGGGCCAAAGAGACATGGCCACGTTTCTTCATTGGGGTTTTAGGGCGCGTCAACAACTCAACACCTTAAGTCAATTTGCGCCCCAAGATATATGGCCACGGTAAGAGGCACCTTGATGATGATTGGTGTCTACGGGCAAAAAGAAGCGACCAAGGAGGGGGAGGAGTTCGGAGGGATGGGAGAGCACGGATTGCGGTGGCTCGGCCAGATTTAATGATGACGTGCCCATGGCGCACATGACGATTTCGTGTCAGCTTTGCTGGTTGATGGGGTTCAGTATGTTTAGCACACTATTTCACCAGATGTTTAATTAACTGAATTCAGATACCATATCGAAACTCCAATAGCATAATAATTGTCCCTCGATGTGTGGAATTGGATGCCATCAATCACTATCGAAGCATGAAGGTTTCGATTAAAAACTAATCAGCATTACGCAATGCCAATTTTTTTACGTAAGGCCACGCAATAATCGGGAGCATCAGCGACACGATTTCGACGAGACAGCAGCAATGCAAACTGTACCGGTCGATTCGATGATCGGTGTGCGAACGGCCCGACAAAAAGTAGCGTCGAGAGGGTGTCAAATACCTGAAATATCTCACCTACCAGCGCTTGTTTACAGTTAAGATGCATGTCATCATAATACCGCCGACTAGCGAGTACAGCACATACGTCAGAAGTTTGCTCTCCGAGTCGAGTCGCTAGGTCCCGGGAGGCAGGTGAACAGCTAAGTCCGGGTCGCTGGTTGGAGAGACACTAGCTTCTCCCGGGTCAGTGGTAGAGAGGAGGATAGTTGGCTAGTTCCGGGTGCAGAATGGTTGGCTAGATCCGGGTCAATGGGGAGACACAGGCTGTTCCTGGGTGAAGTGGCCACCCCGGGCCGCCGCCGGTGCTCTCAGCTCACCCGACTGCCGGTAATGACGTCTGCTGACCCCGGCATCAGAGCCCGTATTGATCGCACCCTAGACGGCCAGGGGACGCTGGGACATGTCCCATGGCCAGCTGTCCCGAGTCGAGACGCTGTGACATGGCCAGCTGTCCCGAGTCGAGACGCTGTGACATGCGCCAGCTGTTTCCCCAGTCGAGACCTGTGACATGGCCAGCTGTCCCGAGTCGAGACGCTGTTAACATGGCCAGCTGTCCCGATCGAGACGCTGTGACATGGGCTAGCTTCCCGAGTCGAGACGCTGTGAACATGCCAGCTGCTCCCATCGAGACGCTGTGACACTGACCAGCTGTCCCGAGTCGAGACGCTGTAACATGGCCAGGCTGTCCCAGTACGAGACGCTGTGACATGGCCAAGCGTCCGAGATCGAACGCTGTACATGGCCAGCTGTCCCGGAGTCGAGACGCTTTGAACGGGCCAGCTGTTCCCGAGTCGAGGCTGTGACATGGCCAGCTGTCCCCAGTACGAGACGCTGTGACATGGCCAAGCTGTCCCGGTCGAGGACGCTGTAACATGGCCAGCTGTCCCCATCGAGACCGCTGTGATGGCAGGCTGTCCCGAGTCGAGACCCGTGAACATGGCAGCTGTCCGATCGAGACGCTGTGACATGGCCAGCTGTCCGAGCGAGACGCATGTAAACAATGGGCCAGCTGTCCGAGTCGAGACGCTGTGACATGGCCAGCTGTCCCGAGTCGAGACGCCGTGACATGGCCAGCTGTCTCCAGTCGAGACGCTGTGACATGGCCACTGTCCCGAGTCGAGACGCTGTGACATGCCAGCGGTCCCGAGTCGGACGCTGTACATGGCCAGCTGTCCCGAGTCGAGACGCTGGTGACATGGCCAGCTGTCCCGAGTCGAGACGCTGTAGACATGGCCAGCTGCCGAGTCGAGACGCATGTGACATGGCCAGCTGTCCCCAGTCGCAGACTCAGGCCGTCATGTCCAACTCTGCTATCAGTGTAACCTTCATCAATTTGTCCCCTCATACTAATACTTCAATTATACTTACAACATTCGGACTTAATAACTAATTTTCCTTACATATTCCTCTCCAATTGGCCCCACGGATTGCCTCCTAATTCGGCGTGGACCTCCGATTTGCACAGAGCTCAGCTTCGATTCCTTCCGACTAGTTTGCTGAGTGTGGACATGAGGTCACAGCTCGATGCCCCAGTCGAACGCTGTTGTGAAACATGACCAGCATGTCCTCCCGCACAGTGTCACGGACGCGCGTCTCGACTGGGGACAGGGCTGTGGCCATGTCACAGCGTCTCGACTCGGAAGCTCCATGGGTTATCCATCGTCCAAGCCATGTCCCGAGTCGAGACGCTGTGACATGTCAGCTTTCCCGCCAGTGCGAGACGCTGTAGACAATGGCCAGCGTCCCGAGTTGGTAACAACGCCACCTTCCAGGAACGCAGCTATGCATTAGGTGATGAGTAATATCGGCTACGGCCCGAGACGGCTAGCTGATCGGGCCAGAGAGGGATGGCTGACCTGGCTCCTGCGCCTATCAGGTCACTGTCAAACCAGTGACGTTAGCCGCAGTGATCATTTGCAGCTTCTCGATAGTTTAACCCATTGTTCGTTCATCTATCTGCCCGGAAGTCTTCCATTCTGGTATAGTCACTGTGATCGTCATTAATTCACAGCCGTCGTCGTCGTCGTCGTCGCTCTGCGTGCCGTCAGTGACCTCGCTATAACTCATCAGTCATGTTTCAGCGTGTCAGCTCCACCACACGCCAGCTCACTCACACCCACCGATCAGGCGGCGAACTACATCTGACACAGATCTGTATCGCACCCCTGCCGCCAGACGGAGGAGCGGACACAGCAGCTGCGCGAGCGTCTGCACCAGCTGGAGATGAGGGAGGCGAGCAGCTCGACCCCGCGCCGGCCGCACCCCGGCCCGCGGGCCAGCACCCCGGCCAGCTCCAGCTCCGTGGCCAGCACGCCCACCTGCCGCACCCCGACCCACCTCCCAGCCAGCGACGAGAACAGCCTCCTCGATAAAAAGGTACGATGGAGAACAGCACAACCAGATCTGTCTGTGCTGGATAAAAAGGTACGGCGGCAACAGCCTGCTTGATAAAAGGGTACGGCGGGAATACTCTGCTTGATAACAGCAGGCGCGGATCCGAGATTTCGGTCAGGGGGGGGGCGCAATACAAAAAGTTGCGCTCTCCGGCGGCCCCTACGGCGCGCGCCATAGGAAAGTCCCGCTCAGGGGGGGGGGCGCCCAGCGCCCCCCGGGATCCGCTGGCCTGGAAAGGGTACACGGAACAGCCTGCATCGATAAAGGTACGGTGGAGCAGCCTGTCGATAAAGGGTTGCGATGGGAACAGCCTTGCTGATAAAAAGTACCAACGGAAAAAGCTTGCTCAGATTAACAAGGTACGGTGGGAACAGCTTGCTCGAAAAAGAGTTACGGCAGTGTTATATAGTATGCATTTAAAGCAGGTAATTACACCTCGCGCGCAGCTTGCCGCGGAATAGTAGTACACACCTCCCGCCTTACGCGCTGGCCACGCTCGTGCGCCGCCACTGCGTGGTAGCGCACTCCGGCCCCCGCGCTGGCCTCGCCCGTGCGGCGCGAACACCGGTCACTGCCGGAGGGGATTGGCCGAGCCGGCAGCCGAGCCGGCTGGGCTTGGCTGGATCAGTCTGGTGTTTGGGAGGCGGGCGCTGGAGAAGGAAATGCTGCTCTGCAGACCCAGTGAACTGTGTTTGGTGCGGCGAGGACCGGCGATAACAGCGGGAGCAGCCTGCTTGATACAGCGAACTGACGGCGTCTCCCGAGTGAAACATGTGCAGTCAGTCAGTCTACGTTATGGAGACCGATGGGAGCTGGGTCGCACGAACTGGGACATTCATCTTGCAGGTCTCGTCAGGGAACAGTATTTCTGGCTAAAATGGCTTCTGGAGCTGGGAGTAGTTCGGTGAATAATTAAGACATTATTCGCGAGGAAACCATCTCCAGTAACCTTTATAAAGAGCTGAATGAATCCAGGCGAACCCGGACGTCGAGAAGATCAAGGCGACCGAACCTAGCGCCATCAGACTTCAAATGGGTCCAAACTGGCGTAGACTCAAGTCGAGCACAATCAATATTGTCCAACTCTTGTTATTTACGAATGGGAAAATGACGAAAACAGTCCAGAGTACAAACGTCTCGAGTAATGAAAACGCACTGCCCCCGCCAACTTTACCTCTTTCGTAATGGCAAGGGGTGCATGCAATTATGAAACACCTCTATTCCTTCGCAACCCGATACGGATTATCTAAGGAGCGGCGTTTCCGAGGGGATCAGCCAGTCTTGGTCAGATCGCCGGACCAGTTGGTGACGAGTAGGTACAGCGGCAAGAGCGGTCACAGAAATCCAGCTAGAGTGGCGAGTGTCGGTGTCGTGACGTATTGGTGCTAGTGAAGTCTGCCGTATTAAAGTTTCTCAGAGACCGCCGTCAGCAACTGAAGCAGTGCAACGTGAACCCGATTGGCAGCCACGTGGAGAATCTAAAGAAGACAAATTGAGACCCATTGTGGGAAACTCCAGGAAGTCCGTAAATAATTCAGGTGTAATCCGAGAGAACATGATCCAGTAGGCTCGATATTAAAACTGCCAGAGATATCAAAACTGCCAGAGGGATGAACCCCATCAAATCAAACGTGGAGAATATTCTGCGACAGAGGCAGACGACAGTCGGTATGAATAAAACAAGCAGATCAAATGCGCCTGACGAAGAATCAAATCAAGAACTACCAGCAAGAGCACTCAACCAGTTCTGTCGCGGCAGTCACCTCAAAGATCCCGAGCTGACCACGCTGCGTGGTCACCAATCCTGCACCTCTGCTGCCGACTCGAGCCGCCCTGTCCTGAACCCACACACCGCGCTGCAGCTGCGTGTCATCCAGCGTCACCGAATCCTGCACCATTCTGTGCCGACTCGAGGCCGCCCTGTCCTGAACCCACAACTGCACGCAGCTGCGTGTCATCCAGCGTGGTCAACCAATCCTGCACTCTTGCTGCCGACTCGAGCCGCCCTGTCTGAACCCACACACTGCACTGCAGCTGCGTAGTCATCCAGCGTGGTTCACCAATCCTGCACTCTGCGCGACTCGAGCCGCCGTGTCTGAACCCACACACTGCACTGCAGCTGCGTCATCCAGCGTATGGTCACCCAATCCTGCACCTCTGCTGCCGACTCAGCCGCCCTGCCTGAACCCACCCACACTGCACTGCCAGCTGGCGTGTCATCCAGCGAGGCACCATATATCCCGACTCGAGCCGCCCTGTCCTGAACCCACACACTGCACTGCAGCTGCGTGTCATCTGCCGCGAGCTGCACAGCTACAGCGTCTGTACGTCCGACCAGCTGCAGTGGACCGAGAGTGACGTGTGTGCCCTGGGCCAGCAGACCGAGAGCAACGTGTGTGCCCTGGGCAGCCAGCTGCAGCGAGCCGAGAGCGACGTGTGTGCCCTGGGCCAGCGGACCGAGAGCGACGTGTGTGCCCTGGGCAGCCAGCTGCAGCG
>VOPJ01006316.1:0-116173 GCA_014673585.1 Semibalanus balanoides
GCTCGCCGAAGTCGACGCCCATGCGGAACAGCTTCGGACGGATCAGCGAGTGGCCGAACCGGAACGCGGCGGAGGAGAACTCGTTCAGGACGGCGGCGCTGCATGTGTCGTCATAGCCTGCAACCATGGCAACAGGCGTCAACAACGTGATCACGATGATCAGGTGTATGAAATACAATCGAACATACTTGCCTTGTTAGATATCATAATTGTATTTCCATCATTTGGTTTATTGCTGGACTAGAACGATTTGTTTTGCTCTCAATCAGTTAAAATGGTAGTTTGATAATATACTCAGAGGTTTCCACTTTATACAGAGGTCGATAGGTAGTTGCCTTCAATGCCAGACGAAAAGACATTGCATGTTCAGCAAACGACGAGATTGGACAGGTCATTTAAATGGAATATCACTCGCTTCAGTAAACATCCTAAAAATACAAAATGAGCATCTGCAGGCTTGCTTGATAGGTAAACAGCGGTGGACCTAGAACTCACCCTTGAAGAAGCCCTCGGTGCCGACGCGAAGATCATACAACTGCATGGCGTTCCATCCCAGGATGCGCGGCAGGAATTCGTTATAGGTGACGTGCTCCCACACGGCCGACACAATTTTACGGCCAACCTGTTGGACAGAGTCGCAGGGTAAAGACGCGTTGCGAGTCGTAGGCTTGGTTCATGCCCATGATTTAGTACGAGGTAGTTGATCTAAAACAATGTATTACACGAGTTAGTAAGTAAGGAACGGTTTTGTGTGCCGAGCTACCCAAAGTAAAATAAAACGTGAGGACAGTGACATGCTCAATATATTCACTTATAGGTGTACATTTAAATTATGGTATACAAAAAACAGAGCAGTATGTTCTGCAGACAGCTTACAGTCCTGCAGGCGGCAGCTCAGCTCTGAGCTCACACAGCTCGGCTCTGAGCTCACACAGCTCGGCGCGTGTCGTACCTGATACAGTTTCTCGTCGTCCCAGTGCGGGTTGATAGAGGCGAGCTCGCCAACGACACGATTGTGCTCCCTGGTCCAGATCACGTGCAGCGTGGCCAGACCTGCCTGCTCCGACGCCCGGTTGTCGCCTGCCAATCAGAACACGCCGTTATAATGTGACAACCAATCACGGTGATTGGTGACTACCAATCTAACTATAGTCAGACAGCCAATCAGAATACACAAATGCTGGATGTCGGGCAGTCGTTGTGCGTTAGCAAGAAGCAAAAAAAAATCAGGGAGCCTGTTATAGACAAGTGATAACATTCGTGGATAGACCGTACATTTGATAAGGATTTCAATGAAAGTAAAATTAATGAAAGCTGGTCGAGGCTCATATGCAAGATCAAGTAACTCATAAGATGAGCTATAGTGTTAATGTGTATAACAAACTGAGCATATTTGTTTGTTCATTTTCGGTCAGAAAGACTTCTAAAAAATTGCATAAAGGAAAAGGTGCATTTTTGTGAAATGCACTAACCCGGGCAGTATCCACTTCCGTACGGCGTACGGAATACTCTCGCAAACGAAGGCAAATGTCAGATTCAGTAGCGACTAGCGGCTGTCTCTGTGCCTCAGACTCCCATGTACCTCATTAGGGCGAACCTCCCCATTAGAGCACATCCCCGTGACTGACCGGCGGCAAAGCAGGATCCGGAGGGCGCGCGGCACTCCTTGTTGTCCCTGGTGGTGGGCAGCAGGCCCTTCCCCCGGACTGGGTGCGGTGTGGTGATGAGGCGTCCGGCCTGGAACTGACGCAGGCTGCGCGCCTCGCACTGGTCCTGACCGTAGATGTGCGACGCGTCCATGTAGGCCGTGTTCTGGTTGATCTGCTCGCGGGGTCCTGACGGGGAGATCAGTGACGTCAGGTGGTGAACGGACGGGGAGATCAGGGACGTCAGATGGTGAATGGTGAGGCTGAAGTTCATTTCGGTCGCGTGTAGGTTAAGTAAAGGCTACGATAGGCTGTGATGCTGAAGTTCACGTCGGTCAAGTGAAGTCTTGCGACAGGCTGTGAAGCTGAAGGTGGCCGGAGGGCGGGAATGGAACGAGGCAAGACCAAAACAATGAACTGCCTGCCGGACCACAACAATGAAGCCAAAACGAAGGGAAATGAATCATCGAACCAAACCACTGAACGTAAAGAAATCGGAAACAAACAACGAAAAGAATCAAACGAAACAACAATATTTTTGAAGTTTACCCAACTCGCGAACATCCTACCATACAGCCGCCATATTCAACGACTGTACATGATTAGGCTACCTGAGTTACGGTTACGTCACACCCCGATAGGCCAATGACATCGCACACCAATGAACTGATGACGTCACTCACCAAGGGTCTGCTGTCCGGGCAGGGAGCGGGTGAAGGCGATGCAGAAGGGCCGGCCGCTGCTGACGTTCACTGGAGGGAAGTACGGGTCGTTCTGCGGCACGCTAATAGGCCAGCACTCGGGATGGACCCGGTTCGCCGAGTCACAGTCGCGACAGTTGAGGATCGAGTCACCGAAACCTGCAGCCGAGCGAGGGAGAGTCATACAGAGTCAAGTCACAGTCGGGACAGTTGAGGATCGAGTCACCGAAACCTGCAGCCGAGCGAGGAGAGTCATACAGAGCCGAGGCGCATTCGTTAAATTTGCACATAAGGTTGTGGAAACCTCAGCGCGAAGCATGGTGTCGCTCAGCTTGAAGCCAATCGGCAAGTTTGCCCAGCCAAACTATATTAACCTGTGGTCACTTGATCGGGCACAATGGCATTAACCCATTGTTGCCCGTATTCCAGTTGCCCAAGTAATTGTGGCTGTGTAGGTGGTGATGAAATATGGTAATAGCACGAGTCATGTGTCGAAACTTGGCACTTGGAATTCATCTTTAAAATAACTTGCTAATACTCCGAGATACCTTCTTGACGATTTGTGACAGGGTATAAATCTACCGAGAATGACGTGCCTACGCCATAGCCATCATTCGTATCCTTCCGTTCTTGCCACAGTGGCAACAATGAAATTATGATTGCACTGAGCACGCGATGCTCACCCTTATTGATGGGCGTCATGCTGATGTCGTGGTCGAGGAACTGGCCGAACTGCATCAGGAACATAGTGTAGCGCGAGTGCGGGTTGCTGACGTCATCGTGGAGCGTGGTGGAGATGAGACGTGGTGATGGCAGTGGAGTGCCGGTCACTGACCGCTGACGGGGGCGGCTGATGCCTGCCGGGTCAGGTCACGTCTTAGCGTCACGTCATTGGTCACGTCAGGTCGACGTCAGGTCACGTGTCAGACAAAACAGACAGTGATGTGATGTGACATCTGATGAAAAACGTGGACGGTGATGAATATTTATTATATCTATAGGGATATCATATACGTAAATTAAAATGAAATCATTGCTCGGACGAGTGACACAATGTATCTTGCGAAGTAATTCGTGACAATAACATCTCACTCTATGAAGCAAATCAAATGCGCTCAAAGTGGTACTGGAAGCACTTCCTCCTAGCGCATCATCCTGGCATTCCTGTCGATGTAATATACAGCTGGTAGTGAAGTTACCGACTAGATCTGTAAAATACCCTCCAACTTACCGTCGTCGTACTGCGCGGGCAGGAGACGATGCTGCGGAGTAACCGACTTGCCGAAGTTGGGGTTGGCCAGGTTGTTACAGTATCCGGAGTAGGTACGGTACGGTGCGGCAGGGTCACAGGGCACCGTCTCCTCGTCCGCTCTGCAGGGGTCACGGCAGAGGTCAGACGAGGGGTCACGGCAGAGGTCAGGTAAGGGCTGAAGACCCTGAGAGGTCAGGTCAATGTGAAGAAACGGTGCTTGTTGTGCTGGAGAGCCACGGTATTAAGTTGAAGTAAGGCCAGCTGGATAAAAATCCAGAGCCAATTAAACCAGTGATCAATCTTTGTTCAATTATATTTTAGCTTTCATATTATAATAAAGAATGCTGACATTAGCGTGCCCACGCATAGCGCACACATACGCACAATATTAGGAAACAATTGACACTTATGGAGTGATGCTGACTATATCAACTTAATACATTGAAAAAGGATATACAAAATAAAACGAGAGAAGATACATAACAAACGGCAGCAATGTACTGACCTGCACTGATCGATGATTGGCACCTGGGAGACCAGATTGGAGACGTCGAACTGTCTGAGACTGGTGCTGAAACCCTGCACGGTCTGCGGGCTGCCAGACAGCTGGTTTGACAGGCTCACCAGCTGACGCTTGATGCGAGAGTTGCCAGATCTGCGGGTGACGGGGAGAGACCGTTAGACTCTGGGAGTCTCTCTGGTTATCGATGCGACTTTACTCCGTTGCGGCTCAATGAATCGTCCGGTGCTGACATTTAGAGATGCTGACAAACTCTAGTTGCGGGAAACAGCGTGCCAGACACTATTTATATCATCTGGCCGCTATATAACCTAGCAGCTTGGCGGCGTATTTAAGCCCGAAATCTTATCTATATCATCAACATGATTTTATCCTGAACTCCCGTCTCCCCGCAGGGATACCTCTCCCCGTTAACATCAGCGTTGGGATCATGCTTGGTTGTACTCACTTGGAGAACACTGTCGACATGAACTCTGACGAGGCGTACTCCAGGATCAGGGAGGTGTTGGAGAGCATGACGGCCTGCTTGTTGGGTCGACTGAAGGCGTACGCGGTACCCACGGAGGACTTGGGGTCGGCATTCAGCTCTGGAACGCACAAACACTCGGGTGAGGGTGAAGTTCGTATTGGACGAGAAACCGTGCACAACAGCAATACACAACAAACACACGGGTGTGGTGAAGTTCGTATTGGACCGTGCAAGACAGCAATAAACAACAAACACACGGGTGGGGTGTTACTGTGGAGGGTTAGGTCTGCATTGAACAAGCACACATGTACAATCACATATTTGCCACTAATTAAATTTGCCATCTTGTATCTGCCAACAACGTGCATTTGTAGATGGCGAAAGGGTGTGCTTCACGCATGCTGTACATCCTTTCTAACTAAAAACTATCTGAAATCTCAAACAATGCACAGATCTGTCATCCCACTGCATCCCTCATCATCAGAACCTCCAGAACAGCTCTGTTCCCGTTCCCAAGCAGGACTCCCATCCCATGAAGGGCCCCAGCTCTGATCTTCCCGCCTCCACCACTCACTAAGCTCGGTGAGAATGCGCTCCTCGTTCCTCCTCCTCTCCAGATCCATCTTGGCCTTGTTGACGACATCTCCGAACACATCGTCTGGGATGAGCACTCCGGAGCGGGCCGACTTCCAGGCCGACAGGTCCAGGTATGGCAGCATGTCGCAGAGGACAGGCGCGTTCCTGGCGAGAGATAGACGCGGGGAGGGGGTCAGCTGAAGGTCAGGCCAGGTTAGTCAGGAGAGTATATTTGCTTTGGACTAGATTAGTCAGTTTCCAGATAGGATTGGCTTTGAAAAAACTCTTCAGATTGAGAAAGTCAGTCAAGTGACTCTAGCCGACTGACTGACCGGACCTGGGGAGTTTAGCCGACTGACTGACCGGACCTGGGGAGTTTAGCCGAAAATACCGACTAGTCCCGGTGACTTGACGGCTTCACCTGTCATTGGAGCAATGTTTTGACAGCTCTATTGCATACATAAATAAACGAAACGAATGCTTGATGTGGTATGATCGTTTTAACATAGAATAACCTATCCAGAAGTCTGGACTCATTACTCACAGGAAGGGGTCCTGCTTCAGGAACACGTTGGGAGGGAGCTCCCTGACGCCGTCGATGTTGTTGCAGAAGAGACGAGCCATGCTCGACTTGCGGATCTGGTACAGTTGTTCTGTGGGCGAACATGAGATACGTCAGAAGACGATAGACGTGAGACAAGACGAGGTTTTATCTCATTTAATTTTGTCATTTGGTGTCCCTTGTCGAATGCATGTTGTCAAAAACATTCGGTAAAATTATTTTCAAACTGAGAATCTATTTAATTACGGCTCAAAAGTGAAAAGTGAAACACCAGACAGTTTTTTAAGTGAAAAATGAATATTTATCCGTAAAGTCACTCGTGCCAATTGCAGATCACAGTGTGATGTATGCATAGAATGATCCCGCAAAATTCGTACCTTTGGTGAAGGACGACGGGGGCACGTCGTTTTCGAACCAGAACCTGTCTGTCTGTCGGAGCAGCTGGAACTGCTGGCCCAGAATACAGGCGAAGGTCGGCCCGACGACGGCGCCTTCCACCGGAGACTCCAGGACACCGCCCACGAACAGGTCAATGTCAGCCGGCGATCTGAAGAAGCAGAACAGGTCAATGTCGGCCGGCGATCTGAAGAAGCAGAACAGGTCAAATGTCAGCCGGCCGATCTGAAGGGAGCAGAACAGGTCAATGTTCAGCCGGCGATCTGAAGGGAGCAGACAGGTACAATGTCGAGCCGGCGATCTAGAAGGGAGCGAACAGGTCAATGTCAGACACGGCGATCTGAGATGGCAGAGACTATGGACATTCAGGGAGGTCAATGTCAGCCGGAGTCTGATTGTCGGCACGACACATAGGGTCATTGTGCCGAGGAGATATCTGAGACGCGCAGCAGAACAGGTGTCATAATGATATACGGATGTGAGGCGAGCTGCTGCATGCATGAGGTAGCAGAACAGGTAATGTCAAGCCGGCGTCTGAAGGGAGCAGACGGTCAAATAATGGCCGGCGATTCTGAAAGGAGCAGAACAGGTCAATGTCGGCCGGCGATCTGAAGGGAGCAGAACAGGTCAATGTCGGCCGGCGATCTGAAGGGAGCAGAACAGGTCAATATTGGCCGGGATCTGGAGAAGAGAACAGGGCAATTTAGGCGATATGTAGGGATTGGAGGGGGACAGGTGAATCGTGGGTACAATTTGGGACCATCACAGACATACTTGCCGGCGATACTCCGGTAACAGACATGGCATTCGGGAAAGATCCCGCAATGTGACAGTCTAAAACAGGCAAAGAGGTTGTTTAAGTCGTATTTTTATTTGTGATGAGTTACCATAAAGTGAAATTATGCTCGTATTCCGAGTTTATGTATTGCATAGAGCATGTAGGATCATGATGTACTGACCTGTACATGGAGCGCAGCATGTCGATCTTGTCGCTGGCCATGGTGGTGTTGAGTTCCCTGAACTGTCTGACAGCCGGCAGTCCGCACAGCTGCCTCCACTGGGTGTAGGCCGCCACATCCGTGAATCCCGAACCCTGAACCTGCTGGATCGTGTCCCGCACCAGATCAGACCGAGCGCTTGGTCGGCAGACGGGCAGGTTCAGGTCGTGGACCAGGACAGGACAGGGCAAGGGACAGCAGCGTAAATTTATGAGGGTCAAAGAAAAGTTCCAAGAGAGTGCGTTCAATCAGATCCTGCGAGCGAACCAGTGCAGTGCAAGCCAGAGCTAACGACACAAATTGCAAATCCGCCTATCTTTCAAAGCAGTAAGCTGTTATGATACGAAACGTATCATTTTCATTTATGTACTGAAATGCCACAAAATATAAAATTGCATGACAAAGTTGCCATGCTATTTTATATCTTATACGAGTAACTATGTGCGACTGATATATCTTACTTAACATATCGACCGCAGCTCGAGCTTGTCTAAAACAAACCTGTCGAGCCAGTCAAGTCGGTCGAATTGCTAAAGTATGCATCGAACATGCATCGAAGATAAAATGAACATACATCAATAACACATCAACCATGTACCAACCATGCATCAACCACACACCGCACATCCATCGACCCCGTACCTAACCCGCACATAACCTAACCCGCACCGCTCTGTCTTACCGTCCGTGAGTTGTTCGGTGATGGAGTCACCCTGGGAGGCTTGGCTGGCTGTCAGACCCAGAAGCACCTGCTCGAGACGACCCTCCTTGTACAGATCGAACGGAGCGAAGAAAGAGGCCGACAGCGGGGCCTCGCCCTCCTGACTACCGTCCTGCGGAGGGAAATAGAGACGTCGGGTTAAATATGGTGGGGAATAGGGACATCTGATTGGAGACGGTGGGGAACATGTGTGAGTACTCTGCTCTGTGGCCGTAGTTCACATGTACATACCTTGATGTATGAACCAAACGACCCTGGTATGTACTATGTAGCTATGTTACAGGCATGACCTCAAAACAGGTTTTAGTAAACGGGTGGAACCATGCATTCAGTAGGTCCGCAAAAAGCAGGTCAGAAAATTAATAGCGTTCCGCTGTGCCGTTGAAATGACTGGGGTATTTCTGTCAAGCAGGGTTAATGCTCTCATTCTTTTGTTTATGTTTGTCTGCTTTTGTACATGAGGTTTAAGTTATCTTTTAATCCTAAATATTGTTACCGTAAGCTAGCTTTATTTCTGAACGTATCTACTAATATTCATATAGTGTAAATATTGATGTGGCCTATTTGTCTGCCTGCTGAATTCAAGTATACACGTCCTCCCTTCTCTAACTGCTGTTCTGCACGACCAGCGCCTGCTTCCACTGCCTTGCTGGTACTACTCACCAACGTTTAATGCTACTGCAGAGTACACTGGCAACAGAGCCAGGTGTCTCTGAGCAGGCGACGTGCTGGCGCGGCGTTAGACACCCCTGGGTACTCGTCCATCGAGTAGTTCTGGTAGAATCCAGACGACAGCAGCTCCAGACCGAAGAACTTGGTCACCTCCTGTGTAGAATAAATAGACCATCAGAGCACTGCGTGAGGAAGAAGTGGGTACTGGACTTGCTGTAGTTGCAGAGAGCGTACTGCTCAAAGAGTGAGTTGTCCTAGCACCTGATCCTACTCCGCCAGTACATGGGCGGATCCAGGGGGGAGTATCGACGCCGCTATTCTCAAACACTGTTAAAACCGACCGTGAATTAACACACTCACTAACTTGAAAAGAAAATCTTATCAACGATACGCGAAATAAAACTTTGCTTTGCGTTACTTCATAGTAGGTACACAACAAAGCGGAGTATGCTATACTCTCAGATTCTGTCAGACTTAGTGAGCTTTCGTCAATCAGTAAACGCACTCCTCCTTTGACCGTCCTGGATGTCCTAGTGAAGTCATCTGACCTGATAAAGCACGGTAACTGACCTGACCCAGGATAGCCGGCACGAACTCCTTGAACGTGATATGCTGCAGCTGAGCGATGATGAGCCTCCTGGTCTCCTGGTAGGCGCGCTCGTCGGCCCAGTGGGGGTTCGTCTCGGAGATCTGCGCCGCGATCCGGTTGTGCTCTCGCGCCAGCAGAGCATAGATGGCGCTGATGGCGGAGTGAGTGTTGGCCCGCGGATCTCCTGTCAGAGGGCAGCTGGAAAAGACAGGGCACGGGGTCAGTGGCTGGTGAAGGGATGAAGGAGAAACAAGATGCGAGCTTTTTGGCGCTGAGCAACAAATGTGCATATGTGCACATTTGTTATGTGCAGATTGTATCGAGTTTACTAATGGTGAATATAATTTTTCGTTAAAAATAGAAAGTAAGAGTCAATTTAGCCTTGTGATTGATTTATAACGTTTTATTTGTTTAACGTTCCATTAACGTTTTGAGTATATTTTCACTAAAAACAAATTGTTCTGGACACGAATGATAAATGTGTTACCACCATGCCAAGGCCTCGGGGGAAAAGACAATCCTCCACGAGAACCCTCCAATTCCCCTAGAAATCCCCAGTGCCGAGCACCTTCACAGAGACCACCTCCACTCTATATTGACGGTCTGACCGGCGGCCAAACTTACCCGTTCTCCTTCCCCCTGCAGGGTGTGCTGTCTGTACGGGGCAGAGTTCCGTCCTGGTTCAACTTCAGCTGTCCCCGTCTCAGAGAGCGAAGACGGTGAGACGCCTGTTTAGTGGTGCCGTAGAGTCCGCTGCCGTCCAGAAACGAAGTGGCGAGGTTCATCTGCTCGCGGGGACCTGAGGGGCATAGGAGATCAGGAGGTCAGAGGAGGTCAGAGGAGGTCAGAGGAGGTCAGGTGTCAGAGATAGGAGGTCATAGGTCGTCTGTTCAAAAGGTCATGGGTCGGATGTCAAAAGTCAGAAGTCAACAGTTTTCAAGGTGAGAGGTCAACGGTTCTTATGGACCTGTTGAAGGAAACGTGGTATGGCGAGAGATCCTGGGAAGCATGGGTGTTTTCGCTTGAAACTAGCGAGCTCAGCTGTGTGATGGATACATGGCAAGCCTATTGCGTAACATTGGCTGGCAATATGCAGTGTTTGTAGTGAAATCATATCAAGACCGGGACAGTATATAAACAGATGCAAAAAGCTAAACATCAAGTCACGTGATATACCGAGATGGCTGTATACCAGACCACGTGACTTTACCGCTATAGTAGTATACCAGACCACGTGACTTACCGAGATGGCAGCCCATCTGCAGCGAAGAGAGCGATCGGACGTACTCCTGGCAGTGTCCCGGTGAGAGGATCGGCAGGCAGTGGCGCTCCCTGGTGCCGCTGTGGCAGCAGGAGGGGGCGCCACCGTGACCTGCGGACACACGCCGAACACAGCAACACGTCAGCACTCGTACGGCGTGCACAGATGTGTCAGTACATCATACACATGATGCGGGGACATGTCAGGACATACTCACAGCAGGCGGACGTCGACATGTGGACAGAATACGCAGACGTGTCGGTACATAATACGTCATAAACTGGACATGCTAGAGTAAACACAGAATATACAAATGTACCATAACATACCTATACCGAATACACAAACGTATCAGGAGATACCTAGACTGAACACGCAGACATGCCAGGACACACATACACATACACATACAACACACATACACACATAAACACGCACACAAACCGGCACATATAGACGTTCAACATTGACACGTAGGGGCGTCAAGAATGAGGGAAGGACCGCCGCCGTCGCAAGAATGAGGGGACGTCGCTTATAGGTACAGACACCGATGTAGGTACACCGGAACATTTAAACGTTTGATCAACTATTAAGTATCATCGATAAGACGTCCCAGAGGTCCAGTCAAGGCACATGTAAGCGCATCACTCGCATGTCTAACGTTACCACTTCGCTGCTGGCAACCGAAGACCACCTGACGGACAGGTAGCTCGCCCAACAGGTGCTTAAAACGCAGCGCGTTTCTCCTCTGATCACTCGGGTTTTTCTAGGCGTTTTTGCGAGCGACAGGAGCTACGATTGCGCTTTTACGTCAGCTGATTCAACAGAGTTATCACCGGACACTCAGTGAGTTTACAGAGTTATCACCGGACACTCAGTGAGTTCTGCCTCACTCAGTGACACTCAGTGACACTCAGTGAGTTTATCCTCCTGCGTTCATGCAGAGGTCGAATCGGAAAGGTCACGGGGTCACGGGGTCACGGGGTCGCTCCTTCGGCAGCTGCGCGGCGAGCCGGCCTGATATCGGTCATGGAGTCCGATATGAGCAGGTTATGGCTGATCAGGAGAGAGCGGGTCTCGTCCCTGCATGGCAATCACTGAGCGCTGCATGGCAATCACTGAGCTTTGTGAAGGGCTTCTCTCGGATGTTTTGAGCCAAGCCGTACACACGTAATAAAGGCCCTGACAAAGGCAGGTCTTCAGAGTCCAGTCTATTTTCCACATGTAATATTTCAGCTGAGATTCATAATTCCAATCATATTGTACTCATCTCTTGTACATCACCTGTACGTTTAAATGCTGCTAAATTTCGTTCGCTCCTATCATGCTACGAAATTATTGTAGCATATATAAATGTGAATGTAAAATTAATTGAAAAATTAATACATTCAGCCAGAGTCTCCCGTACACTCGGTTGCACATCTAGTGCCACCTCGCAGCCTTCGTCTCGTTGACGGAAACCCTCGACCACATCGCGACCGTCCAGCGGTCCAGCGCCGCATCTACCCGCGAGGGATGCGTGCATTACGCCTCACAGCTGGACACGACGTGCCCGCTACGTCCCTGGACGGCGTAATCCTTCGCTGTGTGTGCCGTAATCAGCGGGGTCGTAACGCGTCCGGTGTGCGCCTGAAGCGTGCTTACAACCACTAGAAGCTGCCGAGATGGCATGAGTAGTGGGGATAATGGTGTGGTGAGTGAAAATACCAAAACACGTCGCACATGAGCACCTCGCAACGTAGATCTGAAGTTAAGCAGAATAGAGCAATATCTAATATAGCTCGTCCTGCATCCTGGTGCAGAGATCAGAACCTACCTAGATGTAGGTAGGTACTCGCATGCAGTACCGACGGGCGATTATACCCACGAGCCACATATAAGATGATGTCTGCACCTCACATCTACCGAGTCCTCCGTCTGATGGCCTAGAAACGCAATGACGTCACTGAAGCGTCTGCTAGGTAACAGCAGCAGCAGCAGCGGCAGCATCAGACGTCACCTTAGATGGACTTAACCGCCGGGTGCAGCCGATAGTGAAAACTGCGGCCGGAGACCCGCAGTGTGGGAAGCTTTCTCTTTCATTCGCCGGTTGGGGAGGTCTGCGCTGACCAAATGGCACGTGACAACACGAGAGGATTCAGTGTGTTGAGTGTTGTGTGTTGTGTGTTGTGTGATGAGTGGGTGCGTGTGTGTTGTGCTATGCGTTGAGTGTTTAGTGTTATGTGTTACGTGTTGTGTGTGTGGTGTGTTGTACGCAAGGACGGCACCACCTTCCGAAAATAGGGGGAAGGAGGCATTATGAAGTCGACTTTTTGCATGCAACGTCCATAGGCGTAATGTTAAAATCCGAAAATGTTGGAGGAAGCGACCCCCCTCCTTTGGCGCCGCCCTTGGTTGTGCATTGTATGTTAGGTGTTACGTGTTTTGCTGTATGTGTGTATGTGTTGTGTTGTGTTTTGTTTCTCCCGCGTTGTATGATGTGAAATGTCCGATAGATGCGCTCTGCATCATTCTTCGTTCCCTGTTAGGGACGCGACGATGATTTTATGCTAAATTTTAGCGATACAATTATATATTCTTACTTGACATCAAGCTGAACACATTCCCGGCAAACAGCCGCTCCTTTGGAATGTTAATCAATCACACTTGTTTAAGCCAGAATGCGTACAAGCTAGTATGACCTGGTTGCTTTGCTGTCAATTTGTGTGATTGCGTAACCGCTGTTCAATAGCTCGTGACTGGTTTTGTTATGAAACACTGCAGCACAAAGCAACTGCCAATCAGCTGACCGCAATCCCAATAATTCCCTCATCTGAGGCAATCGATGTTCCAAACTCATGCCAAAAATATCCACTCTCAGTCG
The DNA here is from genome assembly GCA_014673585.1 of Semibalanus balanoides. Taxonomy (NCBI): domain Eukaryota; kingdom Metazoa; phylum Arthropoda; class Thecostraca; order Balanomorpha; family Balanidae; genus Semibalanus; species Semibalanus balanoides. The sequence goes on from VOPJ01006316.1 coordinate 13,227, forward strand.
TAAGTTGCATGGGCTGCTACTCACTAATAACATCCCTGTCGGTCCCGGCCCTGACTGAGGACAGCGTCGTTTGATTTGTGGCCCTCTCATGGCCAAGCCGGACGCGCACCGAGAGACTCCCCGCCATCCGACTTTTGGCGCGTGCCATGGATTATGTTTCGCCCATTGAATGTGTGCGTGGATGACGCTTCGCCCATTGAATGTGTGCCGTGGATGACGTTTCGCCCATTGAATGTGTGCCGTGGATGATGTTTCGCCCATTGAATGTGTGCCGTGGATGATGTTTCACCCATTGAATGTGTGCCGTGGATGATGTTTCGCCCATTGAATGTGTGCCGTGGATGATGTTTCGCCCATTGAGAGCGTTATGGATGCCGCTTCGCCCAATGTCGTGTACAATCGTGTGTTAAGTGCGCAAATTGGGGTACGATATGTATGCGATTTGCATAGTTAGAAAAGCTAATGGATTGGTGTTCAGAATGTAAATATAAATACAAAAGAACAGGAAGAATAAACATAAGTCGAGCGAACAACAGCATACAATGAACAACGAACATATGAGATACAACTGAGTGAGAATGTGTAGAAGAAAAGTAAAAACAGTGCGATATATGAACATAAAATGAAGCGGAGCGGGGAGGCTAGACCACCAGCTGAGCTAGTGCCTAGCGCCTACCGGTCACGTCACGTGACCACCTGTTGCTGTCCTGACAGCTGACCTAGACCCACCGCCGGAGGGCCTGCAGACACCCCCTCCCCCTCACAGGACACGCGAGCGCTGCCGACAGAGGCGTATTACGTGTGAGAACGGGGACGAGCCGCCCGCCACGCGCCACCGAAACTGAGGTCAAGGCCGGCTCCGTGACCTGCCTCGCTGCTAATAACTGGCAATTTAGTCGCTCGAGCCCGCGAGCCAGGCGGCAGACGTAGTCATGTAAAGAAACCTGATAGGAGGCGATTGGCCCCCCCCTCCAGGCGGACGTGCCGGGGGTTTGGGGCTCGACGCCACGCGCCTCCAGCGCCTCGTGGCGTTGGCTTCGCGATGCCAGTGCTCTGTTCTTTAGCATGTAATGGATGTATTTGCGGTTCGCGCGGCCGATGTGCCGTATGCTCTGTTTTTTTGCCGGTAATGGACGCTTGCAGTTCGGACCGATGGGGCTGTGAGAGCGTCTGCACAACGGCTTGCGGTGACGGCCAGTTTCGCGGTTGTCTTGGACACCAGCGCAGTTGGCGCGGCTGCTGAAAGTTGCGACACTGACTGTCTGTTTCGTTGACGTCTACAGGCGCCGGCGACGGTTGCCGGGAGTTCCTCGGTTTGGAATCGCCAGGCTCATTTGGAGAACTGACAGTTATTTGTGTTACTAAAGAGGCACTGAAGTGGTTACCAAACAACGCATCTGCTATCCATGAAAGTATCTGTCTTTTCTCGATAGCTTGGAATTGGAATTTGTAATAAAATGCTACATGTTTGATACTTTAATGACACTTAATTGTCCTCACATATTTTCTCCAAATTTAACAGAAGCTCCATCCGCTGCTGGTATCTGTAAATGATACCATGGGATTTGGTATGAGGGACAGTATATGAGGGACTGGGCTCTTCGTAGAACCTTCTCTCGCTGGCTCCCTCTAGAAAGTGGCCAGGTGACGCAATATAGCCCGTTGTGCGGTTGATTTGCATCAGCGGAGTTGCAGCAGCCAGCAGCGGTATGCGAACTGCCCGTGCCACCAAGACAGCACCCCCACGGAGCTCCCCTGCTGGCGAACTGCCCGCGCCACCAAGACAGCACCCCCGCGGAGCTCCCCTGCCGCATGGGAGCATGAGAACTCCAGCATGAGCATGGCCAGCATGAAAACTCCATGGCGGCTCTGAGATTCTTCTGGATATGGCAGTGGTTACGTGCTCTTCTGGATATGCCAGTGGTTACGTGCTCTTCTGGATATGCCAGTGGTTACGTGCTCGCGAGGCAATTCGGAGTGCATTGCCGTGGGTCGTATTTCGCTGAACGGCAGGCGTCGTAAGCATCGCTTATATCGAGTTGCTGCGCACGGTAAAAGTTTGGTTGCATATTTCGTTGCAGTATTCGTTGGGTCGCAAGTCCAAAAAGAAGCCTTTAATTACATGTTTTGTTTTAAAAAGTGGCGCACTAGCAGATACGACGTACGGGTCTGTGACTGCACTCCTGACCTATTTTTGCTATAGACACTATAGCCAATTTAAGTGGCTGGTGAACAAAGGAGTGTAATCGAGTTCTGGAAAATATATACTCTCACCAAAGAACCATCGCTATCCATTTATATTTAATAGCCACAGTCAACTTCCCGGTATTTATAGCTCATCTGAATTTAATAGCCGCCTTTCCCGGTATTTGTCGTCCAATTCCAACCGGCGATGTCACGTAAGCACTTTCGTTTTCCGGACGTCTCCCGGGGCTTGTTTCCCGCCTCCAAGGGAGCGTCGTGTCGCTCTCACTTTTCCTTACGGTCACCCGCACTAAACCGGGACTAGAACACAGCCTGCGGCTCAAGGACAGGCCACAGACCGGCTGCTCTGGGAGGGGTATGGGGCGGGTTTGATGGCTTAATGGCCGCAGTTCGGTGACGATGGGTCCGGTCCGGCGCGAATGGCGCGGCGTAGAAGGTGTTACCAGGGAGGACCGAGCGCCCGCCGGCCCGCCAGGCACATCCTGGTGCGGACGAGCAGCCGCGCGGCGGCCAATCTTGATGGCCGTCACACGACGGCAGAGCAGCATTGCTACACAGGCGGCGGATTAACATCGTGTGAGATGGGGTCCGGCGCGATGCGGTAACGCGGTGTAGGTCCTGATTGTCCCGGTCGCATTCAGCAGCCGTCCTGTTTGACACAAATGCTCGATGCTTGGTTACTCCAGCGTACTTGGAAGGGTGCGTTGCATGGTTATTGCAAACATAGTTGTTTGGTAAGGGCTTAGAATACAACCAAGTTGACTTTCTCGAGACATTTTGCAGCCAAGAAGCATTCTTGATAAGGACTGTATATTATTTGTAGGCTTAGACAGGCCATGCAAAGAGTTTGAGCCCGGCACAATCCAGAGCGCTTGTTAATAAATGCCGATCGTGACGCATGGCAGTTTTTGACATTATACATGAGCACACATAATGTTTTAATAACTCGTCTAACTGGCCGCACGATTCAGCAGCGAAACGGGCCTGTTTTCGCTGAGTGGGAGTGGTGGGAGTTTAGTTGAGAAGCCCGTCGCACCGTCTGCCGGCGGGTGAGCACACCCGCGGCTCATTTCACCCTCTCTCTCTCCCTCTCTCCGCTAGGTGTGCCCGCTACCTGCCACGGCATTCAGCCGCCGCTATCCAAATGTCTTCCGGTCGCACACGACCTCTGACTCTGAACAACATCTCGCAACAAGGAACAAACCGGAGCGACCCGAAGTGACCTGATCCGTGACCCGTAAGCCGGAAAACAGCCCACAAAACTCCGCGCGGCGCTTGAGTGAACAGTGCACCGACCGCACCGGGTCGTGACTTGAGGTGGGCCGCTAACGCGAGATCAGCTACGCAACAATGGTCGACGGGATAAATGCCCCGTGAGACGTAGTCAAATGACGCTCGCAGTGGCTGTCCGGTAAACACGCACTGGTCAAGTCCGCGCCGCTCTGGCGGTGCGGTGGAAGGCAGGCACAGCTGCGTGTACCCGAACCTATGACTCGGCAAGAGCATGGCGCGGGGAGCACGGGGGTCCAGGGTGGAGACAGGCGCGCCTGGATGCGCTCCAGCGTGCGAGGTGCGCTAGGACGTGCTCTGAGCTTGCACACAACACACGCTGGGTGGGGCGGGAGCGTTTACAGGGGGTTTGAGGCTCGGGGTGTGGGCCGGGAGGTGCAGGGGGTTGAGACTTCGCGGGGTGGGGCGAGGGCGGTCACGTGGTCGTCAAGGTGGCGAGAGGAGTTATTGCGGGGGTTCGAATGACTCGGGATTGGGCAAGGCACAGACTGTGGGTTGGCTTATATACACGACCGCATAGCCGTGTCTTGAGGTCCGAATTCTCAGAGAAAGGACCAGGTACCCTCACGTGAGAGCGTGGGAGACTGTGTCATTGTCGCAGTGCCATACTCATCTCCGTCCGGCGCTCACGCAGGTGGTCGGCACGTAACGCTCTGTAAGCAGTTACTGAGCGCGACCGCCATGACGGCACGTTTTTTAATTGGATTAAAGGAGCAACATTTTCAAACACTGAACAGCATACTCGTCCACAGACAGCAAAAGTAAACGATAGTCGCTCTGCTAAAACATTTATAGAACATTATCGCCGCAAGTGCATTCAAGAATTGCCTATAGCGCGCGACTTTGCCAGCCCAGCACAACATCAGCATCGTTAGGCAGGTGACAGTATTCCTAAGGAAAACGGATGCACCACTCTCTCCGCCCACAAATAGCATGAGGTACTCTCCTCTCTCCTCTAACAAACAAAGCATAAGTTTAACCATATCCGCGAGCAAAGACATCGCTCTGTGTCGGGGTCCTGACGTATGTCGACGGTGTACGCAAATTGACCATCTTGAGACAGCGCGAGGACTTATATAAGAGGGAACCGAACATCGCAATAGGTTGCTGCCATCGACTGTCATACAGCGCCTCCAAAATTGTGGTCCCATGTGTCCAGAATCTATCAGTGAAACATCTACCGACAGGAGTCAAAACTCCCCCGGCTGACGCAGCTGTAATCCCCGAGATCCAGAGCATAACAGTAGTTTGAGTTATGCTGTCCTTATCTCTGCTGCACTTTAGGACTCGGCATTTACTAAAAGTAGTACTCATGGTGAATACTTCACTAAGTTTGTGGATACCGCTCGTGTAACTTATTAGTCGTACCTTATTCAAATCGCTGAAAAAATTAAAGCGACGTTCTGATATCTCAAAGCTTATGTCTCAGCTGCGTACGAAGAAACGAGACCCTTGAGTTCATCACAAAGTGGCCTTCACGTCGTGGGATATAGAATGCGGAGCTGCTCCGTCACGCCTTTCGCGGACAGTCGTTTGCGCATGTGCGACTTACCTGGCGCGCCGCTGGCGATGTGGACGAGGTCGTGGTGCACAAACTCTCCCCAGACGGCCATCAGAGCGGTGACGAACTCGTGCCGGTTGTGACCGGGGTGGCTCAGGAAGCCAGAGAGGGTCCGAGCCGAGGGCAGGTCACCGCCGGCGGCGCTCCCACCCCGCGGAGCAGAGAGACCTGCAGAGGTCAGATCAGGTCAGGTCACAGCAGGTCAGGTCATGGGATGTCAGGTCACAGCAGGTCAGGTTATGGGATGTTAGGTCACGGCAGGTCAGAAGTGACCATAAGCAAGGGTAGTTGAGGTCAGGTCATATCAAGACACAAGCCTGAGATAAACAGGTATAGCCTGTACTATAATATTAGGTGAACTCAGATCGGGACTCGTTGGGTCTGGTCAGATGAGACAGACAGACCTACAGTGTAAATCAGCGCAAATTAGAACATGCCATGAAGGCGGTAGGGCAGGCAAGCATCAAGTCTTGACGTGCATGTGATGAAATATAAAATATAGACAAGCTGTAATGAGATTGTATGGTCAAGGAGTTTGTATATACCTACCTGCCGGGCCTATGCGATCCGACATATTTCCAGTAACATAATGCAAATTTTGAAGAATTTTCGAACAACTATTGATAACTAGTGCAATTCAAAACAATGTCAGAATGTATAAACGAAGCTGGGAAACGGGATGGGGGACGTGTACCCTCAACATTTTTGGATTTTAACATAAGCACGCCTATGGACGTTGCATGGAAATAATCGACTCCAGAATGCCTCCGTCCCCTCCCCCCCCCCCCAACTTTCGGGAGGTGGTGGTGCCCTTGAAATGAAGTATTGCTTCTGTCATAGTGTTAACATTGTTTCATGCTTATGCAATAGCGAGACGAACAAATAAAGGAACAAAATTGCCCACCATGCATTGCATGCCGCCGAGGAGGTCATTGGCATTTCAGCACGTGCCAGTGTCTGCATCACGTGACGCTATTCATGGCGACATTTAGTGCCGGTGAATGGGAATTTTTGTCAGCCGCCACATGGCATGACTCACGCCAGGCGCGCCGGCTGTCGATAACCCTCCTCCTCCCTCTCCTCTCCTTTTATCCTCTCCTCTCCCCTCTCTCTCTCTCTCTCCTCTCCTCTCTCCTCTTCCCTCTCCCCTCTCCTCTCCTCTCCTCTCCTTTTCTCCTCTCTCCTCCCCGTCTCCTCTCTCCTGTCATCCCCCCTCTCCTCTCTCCTCTCCCTCTCTTTCTCTCCCCGGAAGGGGCGGGTCAGACAGATTACGTAAGTAACTGCAGTGTAGTGACGTCAGATCGCAGGGCGGAATTAATGACGTAATGTTACCACCGGGGAGATGAAGCGTAACTATACGACCGACTTTGTGGGTCACTCTGCCCTGACTTGTAAATGGCCCATTGAACTCGGCCGGTAAAATGGTTATGTGAGCACCAGGCTGACGCATCGACAAGTTAGAAAGCGAAAGGCTAGGTCAGCCGCAGAAATACAGGGTGAGCTACTATGAAAGGGCCGATATCGTATAGCAGGATAAGCTTGCGAGTAGATAATCCATCAAACTATGAGTCCTTTAAAAGGCTCGCCGAGAAATGTAATACACAAGGGCGATCCTATTTCTTCTCCGTGAAGTTCAATAATTAATTTATTTTGACGATTTGAAAACGATGACCTGATTAAGATTATTAAACTATTTTAGGTGGTATGATTACAATATTTTGATGATAAAAAAATACTTCTATCTGGCAAACGTTGCTGGGATTCTTCCCCGATATTGCCAACAGGCCAGAGTACAATACATTTTAGTCATGTACTGATGCTATCGTTTAGATGTTAGATTGAGAAGATAACAGAACTAGGACAGCCGACAGTAGAAAGGTGTATTCTGCCTTCCCTTCGGCAGTGCCGATCCTTCACTCGCCACCAGCGACGGAGTAATGCGCAATGGTCATTTGACGTGGGAACTTCCCGTAAAAGTTCGCTGGCGAATGCCGGTACCCGTGCGAACTAAAGCAAAATTCCACTAGCAATGGGACGAGATTGTTCCATCACCGAATGGACGCGATTTGTTCAAGGGCGTAGAAACGCTTGCTAGGACAGACAGTTTCGATTGTTTTCATTCTGAAGTATATGGGTGAGCTCTTTCCGTAGCCTACAACTAGCTAACCGGCTTAAGTCAAATGCTAGAGTTGACACATTCCCTTGAAAAGTACATTGTAGACCTTTACTCGTAAATCAAGGCACTCTTCCACATTTCTGTCCCACTCTCGGTCAATTTAAAATAATTTCAAGCCTCCTCGCTGACCAAAGTGACAAGAGAAATGATCTATGAACAGATAAACTATCCTTAGCTATATTACAGACTAAATACACCGACCGTCAGCAAATGCTGGACACCCACACACACGCACGCACGCACACAAACACACCTCATCACCTCTCCTTACCGTCAGCATAAGCGGGCTGCAGCAGCCTTGCGAAGGCTGTCTGAGCACTTCCCCAGGAGGCATGCTGCACATTATTGCAGAAGCCGTCCAGGGACCTGCAACATCGGGGGTGGCGAGGTTAGTAGGTCACATCCGCCCCCGCACGGTCACCCTCCCCCTGACAAACGAACGGTCAGCCGTGTCAACTGACTCGACAACGCCCCGCTACGTGTCACGTGCCGGGGAGAGAGAGCAGTTGGTCTGGGCTGGCACGAGCGGGCTCCGTTTGCAACACCCAGGAGTGCTCAGTGCGTCATGACTGGGCTGAAGGACAAGGAGCGTAGTTTGCCTATCGGATGAGGACGCAATGTGGGGACTTCTGAGTATATGGTGACGAAACGAGGACACGTTCAGGATCTAAACATACACCAGGACTGAGGACACTTGTCGCGATGCGGGCGTGCATCAGAGTCGTGTCATGTTATGATTGCTGCGTTTGTGAACGTGCTATGTCCTTGACTAGATGAAGAAACTTTGCGTGGCGTGACTTCACGTATAAGCTGCATGAAACATTGCCCCTCGTCGGACGTGGAAGGTGGTTACCCACATTCTCAAGCCACATGCCAGAAGACATGCAACATAGCGATAAACATTTGCCACCATCACACCCTGTTGGGCTTCTGATGATATTTCCCCCCTTGGTTTAGCCAGTGCTCCCTGGCCCTTGACCTGGCCCACGCCCTGTTACTCTGTGCGTTAGTGGTGGACTCAGCGGATACTCACCGGAACTTTTGTGGCTGGCAGGTCCTCTGGCCAGAGACTGGGCAGTACTGGCCCAGTACGGTACCACTCAGGTCGACACCAGGCATCTCTGAGCCGACCTCGGTCATGTCCATACCGTGACTGAAACAGGCAGGCATCATAGGTCAGTCGGCAGGTCGGGGTAGGGCAGATTAGGTTCGGTCAAGCCAGGGCAGATTAGGTCAGGTCAGGTCAGACAAGGTTAGATCAGGTCAGGGCAGATTAGATCAGGTTAGGTCAGACTAGGTCAGGTCAGGTCAGTCTAGGTAAGATATGTGTGAGGCGCTCAGATCGTGTCCATATTGTGATTAAAGCACGCAAAAGACAGGTCGGGTCATCGGCACTATGTGCTAACGTCAGGTTGGGTCAAGTCATGCTAGGTCAAATCAGGTCAAGGACATTCTCAGGTCAGTTAATGTGCGTGATGATCCGTTGTGAAGACAGTGCAAAAGGCTATTATAAAACGGAACACTTGAGACACAGCGTGTGGGCGCATCAAAACCTCACCAAGGAGACTGCAATACAGAACAAGACAACATCTGGAGACTGCAGATATGCGTAAGAGACTAACACCAATAAAATAGCCGCTTTGAAATGCCGTGTGTATAGCACATGCGATTGAAACGTAAGTCCATATACATATCAAATGTCAGCGTTTTAATTAGTTTATATCTGTTCCGAGAATAGTTAGTATCTTAGTTACTTCGTCACCCGAGCCCACTTATAGATCGTGCGGTAATGTTATTTAGCAACGATGAAAGTGAGCAGCAGCTGGAATATCTGCCTATCGGCACAGCCGTGCGGCGTCATATGACTGGCATCGAGCCACGCGCTGACAGCACGTAATGGTGAGGTGGCCAACACGGAACGACAGAAAGGAAACAAATAGTCTAATCCTGCAGCTAGATTCGAAAACTTGTACATACTTCTTACTTAAGAAGATATATAAAATGTTTCTTCACTTAATGCAAATAATCGAAGCGGCGGTTATTGACAGTCTTCGGAAAATCAGAATCAAGTCTGTATATAGATAGGTCTTGCACAGCGTAAATCCAAAAGTTTTCGTACCTAATGCATCAAGTTTTCGTGTTTTTTTTTGTGTTTGTTTTTGTTTGTTTACTTACTGCTGTTGCATTTCCCGTTTGCAGGCTGCAGGCCATTCACAGAGAGGTGGTAACAGTTGCCAGATGCTGCCAGCTGGCGCCATGAGGTGCAGAAGTCACGCCTCATTACTGACAAGTCACCTTCGCACTGCAACTGCAGCGGATGTGTAGTCACCGCTGCCGCTGTATTGTGGTGTGACATTGGCACCCGTTCACTCCATTGTGGTCACCGCTGGCTGTATTGTGGTGAGACATTGGCACCCGTTCACTTCATTGTGGTCACACTGGCACGGGGGGGACGTCGGTAGAAAGGGCGGCGTCGTGACGATCGGTTATCAGTAGAGTGATAGCAGTAGCCTGTAGAGCTTTGGAAAGAGTGCTTATGCAGCCAGGGGCGTCGCCACCGGAGTGGGGTTGGGGACTGGGAGGGGGAGGCGTCCCAGGATTGTTCCAGTTGGAGTCCGGTCCCCCAGATAATGTGTAGCGACTTCGCTGGATGCAGCACTTGCTTGTATTCTGAGACAGCGTCACAAAATCGTTTTGCCTAATTATGAGCCATCGAAACATAAGTTATTCGGGCTGATAAGTTTTCTAGGATCCTTCAGAAGTTAATGAGGTCAAGAGCACGCCCGAATTTTAGCATTGAAGACTGCATTCTATATGTAACCGCAAATCTTCAGATAAACATTTTCATTGCATTCCAAATCCAGGAACGTCATCAGGGGCCGTACATTGCTTAGCCCATCATGCCGATGCTCTAATAATCAAGCGGCTCGTCGGGCGCAAATGAGGTGGATTCGTGATTCACGACCTGTTGTCCCAGCACTGGGATCCAGTCCCAGTCCCAGTCTCAGTCCCAGCACTGGGATCCAGTCCGTGGCAGCCGCTAAAGCGACCTTCTCATGACAGTAATTGTGGAGCTGGCAGCTACCACACACTGAGTCCGCAGTCACGACACCGCTGTATTATTACAGGTCTCTGTCAGCACAGCCGTGTACCGCTGACGTCACAAAAACAACCAATCATACGCGGCGAACGCATGATCGTTTTTGCTGCCAATGAAGGCCGGGATATTTTTGATTCATGTTGCTTTTAAAACTGCTGTGCTCGTGAGCGTCGAATGCTAAGCTGGATGTATCGAACACAATAGTACAGAAGTAGTTTTGCTAAAAACCTGTCATAAGACTGCAATGTCTCAGTGACCAAGGCCATGTTGTGCGAACATGTACCGTTTCATAGCGTAAGCCTCATTTGACCTAGTTATGCTAGCTAAGCCGGATTATGCGTGATGGTGGAATTTACGTCAAATGCGTCCAGTAGGCCATGTAGCGATGTGTCATTCTTTGAGTCGCATCCGGTGTCCTCGTGTCAAATTGTTGTTTGATGATGAAAGGCCACGATGAGAAGATTCTAGAACTTTCAGTCTTAATATTCGTAACTGAGATAAAGCAACTGGAAGAAGCCAGAGGAGTACAGAAGCGGGAGAGAAGCAGACCAAAAGCTTAAAGATAAAGTACTGAGGACGAGATAAAAGAGAGCGAGACGGCACGAGCGGGAAACAGGAGAGAAGAAGAGCGCAATGCTGAGAGGATAGGACGGCAAGACATCACGAAAGCAGGAGAAAATGACAACCCGATAGCGTGCTTACAGGAGAACTGCAGAGAAAGACAACACAATAGCAGAAAAACAGTAGAGCAAGCACTATAAGAACAGAAGACCAGGAGAGCCAGAACGCCAGAGAGACAGAGAGTGGCATCGAGGGAGCAGCGTGTGACATCGAGGGAGCAGCAGTGTTGACATCGAGGCAGCCAGCAGTGTGACATCAGGGAGCATGACATCGAGGGAGCAAGCAGTGTGACACGAGGCAGCAGCAGCACCAGTCGCGGCAGGGACCGGTCGCGTCGCTGGAACTGTTCACGCGCGCATGTCCGCCGGCGGCAAGGCGGCGGTACTGGCGCAAGGCCAGCGCGCCTGACGAAACAAACATGGCGGACGGCCACCACTTTCCCGTCTGCAGCGACCTAAACAGCAGCGGCGACCTAAACAAGCAGCGGCGACCTAACAGCAGCGGCAGCGACCTAAAAGCAGCGGCGGCGGACGGCAGCGCACGGCAGTGGCAGTGCACGGCAGCGGCAGCGGCAGCAGCAGCGGCAGCGGCAGCGGCAGCGGCAGCGGCAGCGGCAGCGGCAGCAGCATCGGCAGCGGCAGCGGCAGCAGCAGCAGCAGCGGCAGCGGCAGCGGCAGCGGCAGCAGCGTCAGCGCAGTGGCGGAGGTGGCGGGATGTTTCTCCACGGAGCTTGGGGTGGGGCAGCTCGCCACGCGCTGGCCGCTGGCAGATGGGTGTGACGTCGCCACCGCGCGCCACTTCGGGGAGAATTAACGCAACTGTCGCGCGCCCGCCGCGAGCCGGAACCCGCCGCGCGCGGCAAGGCTGTCGCGTGCGCCGGCGAAAGCAGCCCGATGAATAAACCATAGCCGCCGGCAGGTGGGGAACAGAAGAGGAGACGCGAGCAGAGGAGAGAAGGGGGAGGGGGAGGGAGGGGTCGCAGACTGAGGTGATTACTGGGAGGGGCTCTGGGCGCCGCCTGCCCCCGGGCAGAAAGGTAGTGGAAACGCCGCGGCGACAGCAGGGCAGAGCAGTGACGAAATACTGGGAGGAGAGGGCTGAAGACTGATGTCACCCTACCACCAATCGCTAGTGGGAGCAGATCTGGGGCGGGCTATACGCCGGGATAGACTAAATGGACCGCGGGTTGAGTTGTCTCTCACGAAGGCGAAATACACCGGTATTTTAAAATAAACTGTGTCGATGTTGTTTTGATGGGAGCAACGGTGCTGCTAAACACCATATTATAATCCTCTATGATGCCTCAAGGTATTTGTGCTAATAAATTTAATAATGAAGTGACTTGTCGATGTACCAATTAACTTACACGCCGTTGACCCGAAATATTTGCGGCACAACAAAGTCATGAATCCAAAGATATTATAACCTGTTTTCATGACTTTGAAAGAGTTTAGTTTTACACACCCGCACAGGCTGGTAACTCTAAGGAAGTCTGGCTTAGCTGGAAGGGGAAGGAAGACGGTATAAACCCTTCTCCTGCACTGGTCCGTCTATGCATTCAGGGGCAATATTTATCTAAGCTTAGTGCTTCTGTGTTTTGAAGTCGCAGCGTTAAGTACGGCGGGATAACTATAATAGCTGCTCAGATGACGTCACCGAATGCGAAGCTAGCAAAGCTGGCTTCTTCGGGAATTTGACAAATCTGTGCCGCTTCCGCCCTTATCGCCTTTGTGTACTTGGTCGGTGGTGCTCGAAGTGTTTTGCTAGGTGCTTCTTTAGAACCAACCTTGAAAATGACATAATTCCGCTAAGTCCAAATGAGTAAAGATGCTTTAAGATGAGCGGAGTTTGACTTTAACTTACATGCTATCTGCCCTTAAAAACATACATTATTTTAGGTAAGGGCAGTTCTTTTGTGGATGATAGAGAAGATATAATGGATAATAGAGAAGCCATTTCCGTGGTAACTTGCATGGTTTGGTAGTCATCCGTAACTTTGTCTGCGATAAAGAAAAAATATTCACTAGTGCACTATGTCTTATTGCAAAATAAAAAGACAGCTACAAATCCTGATAAATAGCAGGTAAGAACCTGTTCTTGAGTTATGGTAAAACAAGCTACCTGCCACTGTTCTCAAAACAGTGTCTGCACCGAAAGCCGATTTTCGTACCGCGTGGCTCAGCACATGTCAGATAGCACTGTGGTTTGTCTGCCTATGTCGCCATCAAATCCACCGCAAACTTCCTCCTATTGTGTCACCTAACCGTCCTTCCACAACCCATTTGTGGTTGGGAGAAGCCTATCGCGGCGATCTCTGTCTATTTGAGGAATGTTTGATAGCATGAGTGCCATGAGCTGTGCAGCATATCGACTAGTATTAGTTTGCACTTGTTGAGCAACGATATCGTGATGAGGCGTACATTTTCTGCAGTTGAAATCAAGTGTCAGCTGTTTCTGACATCTGATTTGAGCAGCTTACGCGCTTTTCAGGCTGTGCCAAAATAACATGGAATTCCACAGATCATTGGCCAACTCTTGGAATTGAGCAAGCAATGCCAGTTGGCACAGAGCCGATGCATCTGAGCGCCAGTTAGCACAGAGCCGATGCATCTGAGCGCCAGTTGTACAGAGCCATGATCTGAACGCCAGTTAGCCAGAGCCAATGATCTGACGCGCCAAGTTGCACAAGCCGATGCATCTGAGCGCCAGTTAGCACAGAGCCCAATGCATTGAGCGCAGTGAGCACAGAGCCAATGCATCTGAGCGCCAGTTGCACAGAGCCGATGCATCTGGCGCCAGTTGGCACAGAGCCGATGCATCTGAGCGCCAGTTAGCACAGAGCCGATGCATCTGAGCGCCAGTTAGCAACAGAGCCAATGCACTGTAGCGCAGTTGGCACAGAGCCGATGCATCTGAGCGCAGTTAGCACAGAAGCCGATGCATTTGAGCGCCAGTTAGTCACAGAGCCAATGCACCTGAGCGCAGTTGGACAGAGCCCGATGCAGGCTAGAGCGGCCAGTTAGCACAGAGCCGATCGCAATGAATGACTCATCATCTGGCCACATCAGATCTGCTTATCCAGACCTGTCACATCATTCACCTTACCACATCACGCACCTATCACATCAGTGTCCACCCGTGCATATTTCTATCCTGTCCCCGCCAGGCTCCATCACTGGCATCTTGATCCTTGGATTACTCTCGGTTTACGCCTGGGTTGGCGGGCGTCCGCACGCCGCGGCATCCACGCTAGGTCCCTGCCCTAGCCCAGCGGTCTGTGACCTCCATACCAGCTGACCTTGATCTGCTGTTGACGCATGCGCAATGGCCGCCGGCGCGGCCGCGGGCAGTCAGGAGTGTAAACAAGATCGTGCGTCGTACAGCGAGGGGGGTGAACGACTGCAGTGGTATTCGGTTTGGGTCGGGTGGGTGAATGGGCAGCAGGGGGAGGATCAGAGCGCTCAGCGTAATTCCGGGCACACTGGAGCGTTCGGCCCCTGGCAGTCATCAAGGACGGATTATATAATGACGACACGGCCTTACAGAGGTCGCCAGAGGAACCCGCTTGGTGACGTCACCTTCTGCCGGAGAAATTCTGATCGAGGATATTTGGTTCATTTATATGCAGAGTCTGGGGTACAATATTAATCATTGACTTCACGATACTTGCACGTCATCTTTTGATCATTTCGGAGCGGTCGTGCCTGCTTGGAAGCTGTCATCCCGTATACCAAGGCATTTGATGCTCGTCTACTGACTTTGGCAGTGGTTTTGTGCAAATTAACCAATTAGGCTATTGCGATTAATACTTCGTTACCGTACATGTTGGTGTAGCTGGCTGAAGGCAGCCTAAGTCGTGGGAAACGTACAACGTTAACTTTGGAATATGTAATATCGAAATACGCAGGCTATAAATACACTTAGAACTAATTTGCATGATTACGTTATGCTTTGAGACAAACGAATATTTAAAACACGTATGGGCATTGAGTTGTTAAGCACAATACAACTCAGGTCATGCACATAACCAAATCGTTCGTAAACTGTGCTGTCTACAATTGTGGCTCATTCAATTATTTTGTATCGCCATGGATTGCTACAGCAGGCTATTTTCCTGACCTCCTGAGTGACGCCATAACACCAGTATGTCTAAGCTGCTATGGAATACCCTGCCATCTTTCCAAACAACCCTTGCCACGCTATGTTTGCAGCCGTATTGCCGCCAACTAGTCCGTAATCTATTCTGCCTGCACAGCATCTATGAGCAGGTGGTCGTGCACGTGCAGATTGCACAATCAAAACATGACCGGTATTTGTACGCGGTCTTGTAAATCGTCTTGTTTTAGCTAATCCATGAATCCAGCACCCGTTGCCGCTGAGACAATTTACCAATGGTATTTCGCAATGGGGCATTGTGTCTCATGACTGGTGGTTTTGTATGACATTAGCTCTTGTAGACAAGACGACATATCGACTTTGGCAAGACGTCACATAAACTGCATTTCCAAGGATATTGTTTGTC
The DNA here is from genome assembly GCA_014673585.1 of Semibalanus balanoides. Taxonomy (NCBI): domain Eukaryota; kingdom Metazoa; phylum Arthropoda; class Thecostraca; order Balanomorpha; family Balanidae; genus Semibalanus; species Semibalanus balanoides. The sequence goes on from VOPJ01006316.1 coordinate 28,702, forward strand.
AATCACTCATTTACTTATTCTCAAGGGCGGCGCCGAAGAGGGGACGGGGGCACGCGTCCCCCAAATATTTTCGGATTTTAACATTACGTCTATGGACGTTGCATGGAAAGAATCGACTTCAAAATGCCTCCGCCCCCCCCCCCTACTTTCGGAAGGTGGCGCCGCCCTTGCTTATTCTATACTTGCGAGCTTACCCTATTAACAAACTGGCGAATGGAGCCTCTTTATATTGTTATTTCATATAAAGTATACGGAGGAATTACAGTGCAAGCGCGTCAACAACTCTCCAAATTGACAACACTGCACCTTGCTGCGTCCACGATAAGACATTGGTGATGATGACGTCACCACTATGACGTCATCTGTATGACGTTATTTGGTGCCTCACCTGACCACCAGATGCCGCGTTGCTTCCTCGGCGATGAGCGCCACAGCCGAGCTGTTTCTGCCCTTGTATGTGGGCAGGTGGGCTGCAGTCCATAGTGAGGCCGCGCTGTAGGGGTCTGATCTGCCGCCTGCGGAACGGGGAGAGAACGGGTCAGAGCAGGGTCATAGGGGGTCAGATCAGGGCTATAGGTGTCAGAGCAGGGTCATAGGAGGTCAGAGCAGCTTTATAGGGGTTAGAGAAGGGTCCTAGGGGGTAATAATAGGATCATAGGGGGCTAGAGGGGTCATAGGGGGTCAGAACAGCGTCATAGGGGGTCAGAGTAGGGTCATAAGGGGTCAGAAAAGGGTCATAGGGGTCAGATCAGGGTCGTAGGGGGTCATATCAGGGTCATAGGGGGTCAGAGCAGGGTCATAGTGGCCGTCAGAGAGGGTTCACTAGGGGCTCAGAGAAGAGCCACGTTGGTGCAAGGTGAGGAACATCAAAGCACGAATTTCGCGAAGAGAGATGGAACTTGAGATAAAATTTGATATGAAATGAGAGACTCAGAACGGAAAATTTGTAGGCCAATAACTTGCAAACTTACGGAAACATATCAAAGGCAATGTGAAGGATGACATCGCGTACATTGTTGCATCGATACTGAACACTAGTAACTGTTTAATGATAAACCAGTCACTTAATGATCACAATATTTCAAGCATCACGCCAACCGACACATGATTCACAACCAGACAAACAGGAATCACTCCGGCTTCCGCTGCCACTGCACCGCAGAAAATGAGAAAGTGTCCCCGCAACACCCCCCTCCCCCCGCCCACATATCCCGTGGTGGCAGTGCTGCGTTCCAACTCCGGTTAGTGACCCTCTCTAGGTCACAACGAGAGGTAATGGGGGTAACAGGATACGGGGCAGGTGTCTTTGCAATCCAGGTTGACGTAGTTACTAGCATGATTCATTTATTTAAAACAGTGTATATGCAATAATGCAATCTTGTGGACAATCAGGGAAGTGTTGTCATACTTCGATTCATTCGAGTGAAATATATGCGATGTTTTCAGAAAGAAGGAGAAGTTTTTCGTGGCCAATCATCACGCTGGTGAGAAGAAGGTCAGCTGATGTTGCCAAGAGAGAGATCTGTCGTCGGCGCGAATCGACCGCTCAGAGCTGGCGGTAAAAAGATATCTGCTCTTTGTTGAGCCTACTAATCAGTACGGCACGACTTGGCGCGACGCAGGCGTTATTTGGCAGCAGCAAAACGAGATTTGGCAGCAGCGAGACAAGATTTATCAGCAGCTAGACGAGATTTCTCAGCTCAGTGCACACACTAAACAGGTCAGTATAGACAACGAAGCACTTATCTCCAGCTGGTGTTAACCAGTTTAAAAATGTTCTCCAGAACCAGGCCACACTCGTCATAATTGTCACCAACATCAGAGCCGACATATATCACAGTATCACACGCGCCCGTCAGCACACGGACGATGCCTGCTTAACATGTTGGCGGTCAGCGCAGTGGAAGGAGTCCCGGCTGAAGCAGCCTTGCAAGTGAATATGTAGCAGAGTTCGATTGCGAAACGCTATAGTCGACAGAGAAACCGGCTGCATCGGTAACCTACTGGGCCCGGCACTGATGCTTGTCCCATTTATCGACCGGCATGACATCATAGCTTTCATTGAGTGGACCGGAGATTGGGATCAATTTCTGACTGGTCTGCCGTGACAATATGCGATGACTTACCCGCAAGTGGGAGACAAAGAGGGTATAGATCTATGGTAAAGAAGTGCTGTGACACAATAAAGCACGTGGAGTAAGTTAATTGGGTCAGTGTGACGAACAGCACTCGCAGAGCGATGCCAAGTGATAACGGATACTACGCGATACTCGCCGCTTAGTGATATGATAATGGGGACATGTCATTACATTTAAACTGTCTGTTAATCGCTTTTTTCAGCTGTAGTTCTAACTCCTTAAACTGGTCTGCGAACTAGCTAAGCTGCTCTGACTTGTGGAGATAACAAGGATGACAATATCGATAAGCGAAGCAGACGATAAGGCTTCTTTCCTATCTACTGTACTGTGCAACTCACAACTCGGCTTACATATGACTTGGACTGTGTTCTGACCGTCACATTCCCGGCGGGATTCCCTGGAATCCCCGGCGAACATTTTACTCTACTGCAGTTCGGCAATGTACTCGTACATCGATATTCCTGTTAACTACTTGCTACCGAAATCGATAGAAAGCACTTTTCTACCAAATCACCGGAATCTCCACGGGAATTAACTGGTCATAATACAGCCCTAGACTGCACGCTGTCTGCCCATACCAGTGCTGGAATCCCCAGTCGGCTTAGGCTGAGGCTTGGCTTACTCCTAATACCATGGCTCTGGAATGACTTTCGCTCTCACCATCCGCTCGCGGTGACAGCTGTGACAGAAATTAGAACGGTGGCTGGTGGAAAGTCAAAACAATAGTAATTAATGTAAAGCCTATATAGGTGCTACTATTTGTGACTATTGGAATATGCTCTACAGCAGGCCATTGACACAGTGCAGAAGAAGAATCGACGAAAACTTGTCAATCGCTTTGGGAGACTGTAAAAAATAAACACAGCTCAAAAGTCGTGATAACTGCGGTCCTCACACATATATCGATAGATCAACATTATCTGTGTGCTGCATCCCGTAAAACACAACTTCCGGATACAAGTTTACAAGTCATAATTCCGGAAGCAAGTTTCCGGAAACGTACAGCAAATTCCGTTGACTTTTCCGGACTCGTCAACCCAGTTCGGTTGTCTTGGTTGGCCAGTGTGCCGGTGACCAGCAGACCGGACAGTCACGTGACCAGCAGACCGGACCGTCACAGGGCGCGGAACCGTGGTGCCAGCTGCACCCACCGCCCACGTGCAGCCGCCGAAAGTGAAACCGGCGCCACACCGCCCGACACCGCCGCCGCCGCCGCCCGCCGCCGCCGCGCTCTGGCTCGCTTCGCTGGTCTCCGCCTACTTTCGAAATGCGTCGATAGCTGCACTCGGCTGCACTGGAGTATAGGCGACAGCGGTGGTGGCGGCGGTGGTAGCAGCAGAGGTGGTATGTACAAGAAGGATGGGGCTTCAGGGTCGATGAGATGAACGGAGGTGGACCGACTGAGCTCTGTACGATGTTTGTTCTTGTTTTGATTTCAGTTAGCTTCACGTTCATGTGATCTTCAGAAAACGTAGTGTGACAAAGAATGGAATATGTTTGAGACATACAAGAGATGTCGATACAAAATTGAGATGGAGTTATCGCAAGGATTTGTGAAGCCTTTCCCTTGATTTGGGATTAAGTCTGAGGAACTCTTGCGTCGAGCGGTTCACTAGTTGTAACCGCTGACTACGAGTTGTATCCCAAAGACCTTGCCTTTTGAAACGCGAAGGAATGCTACCTAGTTAAATTCCTTCTGATGAATAATGCAAAATATTCATTCCTTTCCCAATACCTCGGAGTATCCTCTTATATGTGGGTCAACCTGTTGAGCTCTGCAGATGAACTTTCTCACCAACATTTCCCCTTCGCGACATTCGCAAGGACATCCGAAAGACATTACGTGTCCCTCTTACACGACACCCTGCAAGATTAGGTACACCCTTCGTCAGGTGCTCACACCCAATGCGGTCCTGTTCTTCATTTCCTGACAGGTTATGTGATCCGCCCAGTATGTAGCGTCCTCACGCTATGGAATGGATTACGTCTTCATGCCCTTCGACTGGCTGTATAGTACGCTCACGCCAATGCATATATAGTGTATACTATCATCACGCCATGGCCTATATAACGGGTGTGCACTTAATATCTGGACAAATTTAAATCTCCCATAACTTCTGTGTATTTCAACATATCCAGACCAAACTTAGCCTGCACATAGTCACATTCATCAACTAAACTGCAGTCACTAGTCGGAGGGCGCTGCTGCGCCCCGTGGCCGTCTGCAGCCCGCACAAGCTTCTCCCACCTGCGCCGAATCACCTTGCGGCGGCACCTCCGGGTCTATTTCGCGAAGCACGACGGCGGATCCGTTTCTTCAGATTTGGATCGCTTCGGGATTCCCATCCTCCCTTGTAAAACTCCTTCCTTCATGCAGCCCCAAGGAAATCCTCAATGGGCCTCAGTTGGGGGATATTGGCGGGGATTTTCCTCGCGGGGAATATGGCACGGCGCACGCTCGAGGAGATCCAGTGTTACGCGCGTAGTGAGCAGTCTGCCGAGATCTTTGGCCAGAACACATATCCACCACGGGAGTGGGTAATGGTGTGCCAGATATGGGAAGAGCACCTTCTCAAGGCATTGCTCCGGTACACGTCCCCTATTGACATTGGCCCGACTGGGAAGGATGACGGGCCCTTGGAGGACCCCACACGGAGATATGGGACCCACACCAGAAGTTCCCGCGGGAACTTAGCCGACGGATCGATTTTTTACATCTTCTGAGATCATCTCCTCCCGGTCCAGTATTAGAAACCCTGGTGTTACAAGGTATTTCAGAAGCCGTCGCTTAGTGAAATAACTTTCATCGTCCATAACCACGCCCAATTCGCTGTGAGTCAGATTTGAGAACGCTGCCCCTCGGCCAGTCTGCGTATCCGTGTTTTCTACTTCTTCAGCTGCCTCCAGACGGTGGACTGTTGGGGTCCTTGGTTCCTCTTCGGATTATCAATGCCTTCCTCCGTGAGGATTTTCCTCGCGTAGCTAGGGGATATCCCAAAACGCCTGGCCAGAAGACGGAGGGACACGCCCACGCGGCTACGGGTGGCGTGAACGAGGGCCTGCCTTCTTTGACGGGGCATGTTGACCACAGGTTGATGTTTTTTCCCGATGCTTCTGTGTTCAAACCATTTCCTCTTCTCTCAAGGTTTCTCAGATGGCTTACATGGTTGACTCGCGTACACCCATTTCATGGAAATTGGCGACCAACTTTCATTTCTGAAAATGGGTGATTCTGCCACAAATTTCGCCACTATATTTCGCGCATTCTATCTTGGTTTAAGGCTCCATGGATGAGTGAAAAGTTATGAACGATACACAACAAATTTTTGCATACACTTGCCATATAGTCCATCACCAAGCCAAGTTTGCATCGGAAAGCTTTTTCATTAACGGAGTTATGGTAGTTTAAACTTTGTCCAGATATTAAGTGCACACCCGTTAGTGTATGATATCCTCATGCCACTAACTTTATCATCCTCACACCACTGGGGATACCCGCAGGCCTTGGCTTGGGCGTCGCGTCGTGTCGCTCCTGACAGAGAGGCTGCGATGGCGCAATCCGTCGCCCGTGCCTGGCACCGTGCCTGGCACCGAGCGCTTGGTGCCGTCCTCGAGCACGGGACTGTACTGTGTGGCAATGGAGCCTCCGCGACCAGTACTGGATAGTTACTGACCTCACCAAACCGACCCGGCCCGGCCCGACCCGGCCCGGCCCGGCCCGGCCTGGGACCTTTCCATCTCCATATCTGACACAAACGGCAAGGACATCACACCACGACGGCTGTCGTTTGATTCGTCCACTGATTTGCCCCCGTCGCGCTGGATAGGTGCGCGAAGGTTTCGCGGTGTGCGCTTCGCTGGCGATTGGTATCAACATGCCGCGTGACAGGCCCATCGAATGTGAGCGTTATGCAGGTGTGAGCATTTTCGATGCAGGGATTTCCAGACGTTCGCTCTGAAAAGCGTGCGTTTCTCCGCCTGGCCCCACATCAGACTGCATGCATCAGGGAGTGCGAAGTCAGCCACTCGCTGCAGCGGATCGTCACTCCACATGTGCACTATGCGGACCGTGCACAGATTGCCGGCCGTGCATTAGTGCGCGTCAACATCGAGCACAGCACTGCAAACATTCTAGCCTGAAAGGAGCTGCATAATTTATACGAGTAGATTTATTAGCGTGCTGGCCAGAAATAATCTACATAATGTGTTTAGCTTTAAAAGATATTCATGTATGTGTAAAGGAACTCTACGCCCTGAAGAAGAGCATTCGCATACTGACCTGCTGAATATGTCTGTTCATTTTGACTTCAAGGCTACATACCGATTACCGCTGCATTAGAGATGCACCAGTATGCAGGCATGCGCTGCATTAGAGATACACCAGTATGCAGGCATGCGTGCATACCTGTATGTCGAGTGCATATGTGGTGTATTTGTGATGCATCTTTGCATCCGTGCTCCACTGCTAGCTTTTCTATGTGTTTATCGGTCAGAAGTGCTCCCTTCTCCCCCCCCCCCGACCACCACCACCGCCGCCGCCGCCACTGCCGCCACCACTGCCCGGCCGCCGCCACCACCACTGCGCCCACACTGCCACCGCCGCGCCGCCGCCGCCGCCGCCGCCACCGCCGCCGCCGTCTCGCAGCCTTACAAGGCCGCGCGTCGCGCCGAGATCGCCACACTCTGAGTGGTGCAGTGACTATTACAACGCAGTGAGCGAGACGGCGACGCGCCGGCGGCGTATAACGCAGACTGACGGCGAATGCGAAGCGTCTGTGGCGAATGTGACGCGTCTGTGGTGAATGGGATGTGTCTGTGGCGCATGGACGGACGACCGTGGGCGAAACGAGGTGACAGGACTTGGTGTCATGACTCTTGGTACAAGAGTTGCGATTGACATATAACAGTTGAGCAAATTGCGAAGCTCATTTTGAACTTGGCACCCGAGTCTAGACGGCACAAGTGTTTCATTACAGGCCTAGGGTGAGGTATGTGTGTGGGATGATAGAACAATGGCAACAGCAGTGTTGTCACTGTTGTGTTATTTGAATTGTGCTGACGAATGGTAGACTAGTTGCTGTGGGGTATAGGTCATTACATACACATACACATGGAGCATGAATACAAAATACGACGCTATTCGGTTACGAAACTTGGAAATTAGAATAGACTGTTGTCGAAGGACAGCATGTTCGGCCCCAGCCTTGAACAGGACAGTGTCGCAGCTAATCCCAGCCTTGAACAGGACAGTGTCGTAGCTAATCCATATACAACAAGGTAACGTGTCGCCTCTGATGACAGCCCAGCTTACACCATCAGCTAAGCCAGCAGTAAGTGGCAACAGACCCAGCGCCAGGCGGACGCTTAGAATGGTCCAGTTACGGGCAGTGAATAACGTGCCTGGAACACGCGCAGCAAGCTCCACCGTCGGGTAGTGAAAGCACGTTAACCTCTCGGATTACCAGCGTTTCTTTCAGTTCGGGACGCCGCTCTCGCTACAGTTAGCCCGTCAGGCGAGGAGACAGGGCGCAGATTAGAGGCGAAACTTTCCGGCCAGGAACAACAAGTCGGCTGCTAGGCGCAGCGATGTGTCAGGAAAGTGGGAGCGAATGAATGGGATGGGGATGTTGGAGCGGATAATGGGGAGGCGGGTGTGTTGTGGAGGCATGGAAGCAACAGTCAAGATGCCGAGATAAAGTGCATTACAAGGCAGAATGAGTTCATTAAGCTCGCACGCATCCCTTAAATGAATTTCTTCGCAGTTGATTTATAAGTTATTATTACTGCTAGCCATTTCACCATACTCCGAAACCCAGCCCGTGTCAAATCTCATCACGCGCCTCAGATGACCCAAATACCTCGAGCCACAGCCAACAAACGCTTGGCATTCGACAATACCGGCCAAACGACTGGGCAAACCAGTATCGCCAACTATCGGCCCCTCATCGGCTCTGCAGAGGGTCAGAGACAGAGACAGCGCAGAGGGGTCGCTAACGTGCCGTACTGCCTCGAGTGTGATTCCAGGGCGGGTGGCGCGCCCTGATTGGACGACGCCCACTGACGCGATCGCTGACTGGCCGATGTCCTCCAATATGACCGCTGATTGGATAATATCCCCTACGATATGCTCGCTGATTGGATAATGCACACTGACGTTCACGGCGCCTGCAGATCGGATAGCATGGGCCGAATATCACTGCAACCTTGCCCCGAATGTTGAGGACACGGTTGACTACCAGCGGCGTTGTATCGGACAGCGGACACAGGACCACGTCATCAGGTCGTGTTTTATGCACGTGCAAAGGACCACTCTCACTTTCACTCACAAAGTGGATTGCTAATTAGCATAGTGCGACTGCGTGACAGAACAAGCGCTTGAGTTTCAACATTCTTGCTGGTGCTAAATTTGTCTGTCTCGGTTTGAATCTTATTCCTGCAGCAAAAAGTACTTTCCCGGATGGCATATTATATATTTAAGCATTTTTCACCGAGTAGATATAATAAAAGGATAAATATTTCCGCACAATATTGCCTAATACCTATTGCAAGCAGATATGATGCGTTGTACCTACTGCATTCTTTAAATGTTCAGGTATTCGGTGCCTCCGAATTCCGATGTTGTAGTGGTGTAGGTGAAGCGTACGATATAGGCACAACCGGCACGTTAAGTGGCAACTGGCAAACCCGACCACCTCCGGGAGTCAGTGAGAATAATACTGCAGACTGCTGGAAGCGGGGGCACTGGGCCATCTCTGACTAACAGTCGGGCAATTCTAGGCCGACCAATACCCGCTCTCACTGCTCCGACAAGTCATCCGAAACAAAGCTAGTCGGGCACTCCTCAACACTGGAGGACGCACCGCACCTTGATGCAGCCATTCGTCATCGTGCCTGACCCGGGATCGTACCGCTAGAGGAGGTCAGAGTTCAACCTCAGTGGCTGGGCGGTAACCCGGAACCTGCCACCCAACCGCTCCTCCTACCACCACGTGATGCAAGAGCACATTGTTGTTGCGGAGATGATCGCCCGGCGGTTTTTGCGGTGGCTGCAGTGGGTTTCGGTGGTGACGCCCCCTGTTGTCTCGTGCCGCCCAGTGGGGGCGCGTGACTGCGGTTTGATACAACGAATAGCAACAGCTGGCCGCAATGTTCAACTGTTGAACCCATGAATGACATAAAAACGTGCAGCTGATAACGAAAGTGACTAAGAACAACACCGATGTGCAATCGCTGTCATCCTGGATGTGCGGCCAAATCGCCGCGAGTTTCACTTTTGCCGCTCGCATTCCAACGGCAGTCATTACGGCTCAGCTGACGGTCGCTGAGATCAGCTGACGGTCACTGGGATCAGCTGACTGACGCAGCGAAAGTGGCGCATTCGGAACATTTGCGAATGGTAGTAGCACCATGTCTTATATCAGACCAAACCAAACCATCTTATATCAGTTTTGATTCAACAAGCTACACACACCTGGGACCATTTCGCCTTTCCGTTTCGAAATTGTGACTAATCGTTACCTGTGACGCCTGATTGGTCGATTTTGCCATCACTAGTGACCGGCAACATTCCTATGGCGCCAACAGTCACGTGCCTTGTGATCAAGACTAGCAGTTAGTGCTCGTGCCTGTGACGTCACACTGTGAACGTTCGCCAGTGACGTCGTATCGTTAGCGCACGCCACATAGCGGACCCATCGACACGGAAATCAATTGATCGCCCGGTCGTACCTACTGACATGGTCCACTGGTCCGTGTCCGGGAACGAGCTGGTTGTGTAACATCGTTGCGCGTATAGTGCGCGCGTAACGTTACATGTTTATAGCAAACGCTGAGTGCGTGTCAGTGTGGAAATCGCCGCACTTGCGTGTGATGGAACTAGACGATCAACAAACCATCGTCATGAGTCCGAAAAGGTGGAGTCAACTCGTCAAACTTCCACCGCTTATCGTCTGTCCAGTCACCCAGACTGAAGCTAGACGCGAGTCACGACGTAAAACGCAACGACGATGCGTTGATATGCAGCTAAGGAGGACACTTTGTGTACTTTCGAGGTCGGCGAGTCACTAAGCCAGCTGCTGCCGGCTGTCCGAGCTGTTTATGTCGCATATCGAATTGTTGACGACCAAGGAGAATCACTTCACCACCATAACATTGCAGCGCTGTGAGGTGCAACGAAATCTGCAAGTCGGCCATCTCCCGGACAAAGATGCATTGTTGCCGGCGTCTGCACGAGCCATCAACAGCGACGGCGTGCAGCCCCGCGCACCTTGTTGTGACCAGACAGGTGCAAATGTCCCCCTCCACTGACTGTTTACGAGATGGCAAGACGCAGCTGCAGCTGGCTACGTGCCAACAACAGTACATCACATACGCAGCAGCGTCTGTGAAAGATGTAAACAGCGTCTTGCAGTGGATAAGCATGCGCCAAACTGCATTGGGGTCCCCTGACCCAGCCGCGTCGAGCACCTTCCTCGGAATGGCTCACGAGGCCTGCTAAAGTGAAATCGGAAAGCGCAAGATAGATCGGAACTGTATAACCAGACACGAGGGATTATGTAAAGGATATAGCTAGCGGAGAAGCAGTGAGCAGAATTGAAATACAGCGCATCTGCACAGAGTGGGTGAGTGATGGAATTGGATACGGCCTTGCAAAGTCACATGCAGGTACTTCTGCAAATTCCAAAGCTCTTGATTCACATTTCATTTGATCTGACACATATTGCGTGTTTGATCGATTTTGCTGACAGTTGTGTGTCAAACGTAAAGGTGGATTTCAAACTTAAAGGTGGAACCGAACAGGCTTTGATGGAAATGAAAGCCGAACTTTCGCAGTCCATTAGTTATATTAAGACCGACCCTCTCGGACTTAGCTGGTGGGCTGAGTCAAGATACTATAACATAGTATATAACCAATTATAAGGCTAAGTCAAGATATTTATAGTTTATACATTTGGAAAGTTCAGTCAATTGTTCAAACGGCAATGACTGGTGTGTTACGCCAATCAGTGGTGACGTCACTGTGACGACTGTGAAGGTATCAGCAGTGCTCTGGGTCACCAGGCAGAAAATGCTTACAGACATCAGCAGTGCCCTGGGTCACCATGGGCAGAGAATGTCTACAGACGCCGGGTGGCAGAAGACGCGCCAACATCAGGCAACTCTACCATCTGGCAACTCGTCCACTGTGTTCGTCAGCTGACTGTGCATTAATCATCACCTGGCGAAACCGACTAATTCTAATAACATGTGCGGATGCTGACAAAAGCAAAAGGGGATAAATGAAGAAAGCGAAATGTGACCGCCACAATTCGTCGCGGTTGGATGCGCGGCTATCCGCCATGTTAAGACCGATTCACATAACTTCAGCCGGGACATGTAAAGACTGGTTATCCACCAGGCTTATGTCCATTTACAGGGGAACTTTGCCTAGGACATGTGACGACTGCTTATCCGCCGGGTTAAGGTCCATTCACAGGAGAACTCCGCTCGGGAACGTTTGAAGGCCGGATTTGGCGTCTGTGTTTAGCACACGCCAGCGAGGAAGCGTGTAACAAGGAAGTGTCACTCGCTCGTCATTTCCGCAACCTTCTCTTCATGCTTGGGAGACTCTTGGTCCTGGTACCTGACTCTCAGCTCTTAGCATGGGTCTCTGGACCCTCAGCTCTTAGCCTGGGTGGAGGAGCTGGCGGTGCCACCGTGAGCCTTGTGATGATTGTGGAGTTGGATAGCAGAAGAAACATCGTGCTAGCCGTAGAGCTGGATGTCACGTAGCCTTCTGAAGGCTTGGAATAAGAACGTGAAGGGCGTGACGGTGGACTTGGGCAGCAAAAAAAACTTTTGTTGCTAAGGGAGATGAAACGAATCTCTGTGTTGCCAATTGAAGAGCGGCTTTAAGCCTTCAAGGCAACGAATGTGAAATGTGGTAGAGCACCTGACAAATATAGTGGCTGAGAGTATGCGAAAGGTAGAGCATCTGACAAATAGAGAGGCAGAGAAAACGATAAACTAACAAGCAAACTGACAGACAATAGGACAATAGGACGGAGGAAACTGGCCACCTAACTAGCAAACCTGATGAAGAACCTTTCGAGGAATCTACTGTATTAAAATGCATCCATAGTTGAAAATAATAAACAACGCCATGATAATGACCTCGGATAAGTTTATCGAAAGTTTGATGTGTCTTGTTTTTTTGCAACCTTTGGTTACTCCTTGTAGTGAAATAAATTAAATTTCCTAGCGAGTAGTCGTCACTCAGTTAAAACGTGATATGCATTTATTGCATTTATTAAAGAGTGTTCCTTCTTAAATCTCTCATGTGGAGTAGTTGTTGACTTTGGTCTAAAGAACTTTTTTAATTTAGCCATCACTTCATTTATACAGATTCACTCTAGTTGCTGATATATTCTCAATTCGCCAAGATCAGTATAGAATCACAAAATTATCGGTTTTGCCAGAGAGACTTTCGCTTCATAGAAGCACTGCCCTAACGATTACACTACAAGCATATATCGTTAACGCTGGCCAATTTAAGAAGAAAAAAAAAACTGTGCTCTGATAGCAGCTGCCGAACAGAGCCTTGGTAGTCGATGTCCATTTCAAATTGTTCGCACGAATAAGTTTATTGTCTTAGGTGCGTCATTCTAGATTACATCTTATTTACAATGTTTATAGTGGCGATCATTTATAGATTTCTAAACAAAGCAATATGCAAAACAGAATAAGAGTAAAAATTATACTAACGAGGCTCAAGATACGAAATTTGCCGTATCCAATAATTAAACCAACAACTTCTTACCGTAATACAAATATATTTGACATTCCAAAATAGCAGGCACACTCCATTTATTACGTGAAACTTTCTTATTCTTATAACGAGACCCGTTTGTCAGCATCTGTTGAATTTCGCATAGTCACCGGAACTCTGGTTTGCTCCGAAATTATAATTAATGGTTGAGCTCACACAAGACAAATGCCATGCAATTGTGTGGAGAAGATTGAAGCACAGTTCACACGTTTAACGAAACGGTGAAATGCCCACAACCGTCGGAAATCGAGCGAAGTTCGGAACTTGTGTGACGCATCACGATCGTGCAGGAACATATCTTCATTCACTCATGACAGGTTATAATCATCAGTGTCACTGCAACTGTCATCTCTGTCGATACAACGCATGTGTCAGCTGTGACAGCAGGTGTCAGATAGCTGTGCTTTAATGCAACACTCAGGGTAGCTCTCACAGACAGCAGCTGTCATTTTGACTGTCACGAATATTACCATGACAATCAGAAGGTGTCAGCGTTGGAGTCCTATCGTTCGTGCATCAGCTCTGCGTTTTGGAAAGTCAGTGGGATTGATCGAGAGCGATAGGCAGCTTCTTGATCGCATTTGATCGAGAAGGAGATCTGAGAACTAACTGTGCAGGCTGGCTGAGAAAGAGAAATTATGTGAAATCAGGCGAAACACGAGGCGTTGTGAGCTGGGCATGACATGCGGGAAATGGTTCCGGCAGTCACTGGTGCATGTGCAACAGCAGCACGAGGAGTCTCCATCAGATCAAAATGTCAACCAGATTTAAGGCTTGAACATGTCTAAAGTCGAGCAATCAATAAAATTGTGCGACGTGTGTGCTTGCATTAGAATATCCAACATTCAGCTGGATCATGTGAAATGATTCGGTGTGAAATAAAAGCATAACAATTAAAAACGTGATATTAAAATTGTGTAACTAGTTATAATACAAACTATGCTATTATTCCGTGTGCAAATAATAGCATAGAAAGTGGTAAACGGTGATAGGCAGGGGCAACGCCACCTCCCGAAAGTTGGGGGGACGGAGGCATTCTGAAGTCCATTCTTTCCATGCAACGCCCATAGGCCTAAATGTTAAATCCGAAAAATATTGGGGGGGAACGTCCCCCCCGTCCCCCGCTGGCGGAGCCCATGGTGATAGGGGTCTCGCGAGATTCAAGTGAAAATCTCAATGATATATATTCATAAGAGTGCGAGCCGACAACTGGGCTAAGAATACGCAAAAGTAAACAACCAGAAAGACAAACTCTGGGCCGCGGAAGTCCTTTCTGCCTCGCCGACGGACACGTGCTGTGTCGTCACGACGTCACGTGGTCTGGCCCGCCGTGTCGCCACTAAGTCACGTGCTCCGGTGTCGGTGTCGTCACGGTGTCACGTGCGCCGCCTTTTGCCGCTCTGATACCGGCGTGACGGGCTCCGAGCCCCATCTGGCGAGTACTGACGTCACGGGTCGGTTGTGTCATCTGGCAGGGGCGGCTCCAGAGCAGGCGGAAGGGAGGTGACAGACGAGGCGGAGGAGATGAGTAGGAAGCGAATGCTGCTCATTTCGAATCAATGGCTCTATGGAGCTCATTCAAGTTCGTTGCAAGATATGACAAACTAGAATCATAACATCACAAGCGGACATCGCATTTACAGCCTACCTACTAGGATGTCTACTAGGATAGGACTAGGATACCTACTATACCTACTAGGATAGGATGTCGCCAATTCGTACTCAACTACCGCAGCTGTTTAACGGGAATGTTGCTAAAAAGGCACGGAGAATAGAAGGGTCCATTTAATTTCAAATTCCATTGATTAGATCACCTGATTAAGCTTCATTTCGACATCCACGCTGGAGGACACAACTCTCGATTAAAACAGACTATTACCACCACCAAGTGTTAAAACAAGTTCAACCAACAATCCCTGATCGACGCGATCTGAACCGGCCTCGAGAAAGCCCCTCTCGCTAACCCACCTCCCGTCCCGTCCTGGACCATTTCTCCTTTGCGCAACTCCCCGCGAGGCACGCCAACTCGTCGGTGACGGCGTAACTTGACCCGGTAACAGTGTAAGTTACCGGCCGATGGACTCCATATCGACCGCACGACATACATGTATCGCCCGATCGACCTCCCTGAATCGACCAACGAACATGTAATCGCCTTCGCCACAGTCTCGTCGTTGGGAGGTGGCATGTTTTGGGATGCAAATGGCCTCTGTCGCCATAGAGGGGCGGACCAGTGTGCGGACGCGTCCGTCCTTGGCGGGAACGACATATATCGGTGCCCTTTCTCCCTCTCTCGCGCCATTTTTTCGCCGTCTCGCGCTACAGGTCAGGAAGATACCGCACGAGCTCGGCGTGCGTGTGGTTCGAGATATGGGTTACCAGGCTAGGCGTGGTATAATACTGGTAATGTTAAAGTTGGTGCAGTTAATAAAACCGCTTTTAGTCGCAACATAAACGTTCAACGTATAATTTTTATCACACGAATATAGACATGATTACAGGATATGAATGCAGTTCTAAACCTTTTTTGCAAAACTCAGTATCAATGAAAAGGATTATTCCGATTTGTTTAAGCTCTCTGCCTCTAATTGGAACCTTGAACAGAGGTCTGTCGACCACCAAAAGAGTATCTCTTTTATGACGTGTCCGCACTACTGCTCAACGTCCTTGCGTTGTTATCACGACCGCAAGGACATAATTGTTCACACTGTGCTGTCACATATTGTTCTTCATGCTCCAGGCAACTGTCAAGAAGACACAACAGACTCAAGAAGGAAGTATGACCACAATACAGTCAGTCTTTTCGATTTGTATGTCTGAGAGGGTAGGAGATACTGATTTATCCCACCATAACATGAATTCTAGCAGTTTGGTCTTTCTGCATATTAATAGCCTTATGATCTCATTCATTCTCTTTATCTTACAAGTCCCGAAGAGCCACTTGGTTTACCACTATTGCCATGCGTGCTACATAGCATATGTTGAGTAGCACCTACAAAACAGACAAATCCGTCACTTCCAACGCCTTTGAATACTTCCCTTTATAACCCGTCATCTTCTATAAATTACATATTGCGTTGGAAACTCCATACATTTCCCACGTTTCGACCACAGGTTTTCATATCTGGCACGTTCTTGTCTCCAATATAGGTACGCTTTATTGTCACATTACCTCACAGAACACGGCTTCAAGAGGATAAAATAAATGAAGTCAAGTAAATGAGCTCAACAATCAGAGGAACTTTGTAATGCATGCTATGACTCGCAAAACACGTCCTTCAGATGTGCTGTCTTTGGAGGCCGTCTATGGAAAAAACAAAGTTGCCTTTCATTTCCGCACCATGGACAATGTTGTATGTATGTTACAATTTTGTAGCAGATGTTCTTCGTTTTTCTTCACACCTCTATGCGCCGTCCTCCCTCGCACTCCTCATCAGTGCGAACCCTGCTCTCTCATCAACACCACTGCCGCTGTTTCTCGTCTCATCACCACCGCAGCCGCCGCTCCTTGTCTCCGGCGCCCGGCGCAATCGCGGCGAAAGTGGCGCTGGCGCGCCGTTCCCGCCGCCGGCGACAGAGCCACCCGTCAGCCGCGGGCTGGCGCCGCGCGCCCCGAGCGTGTGCGTGTGCGTGGCCCACATCTGTCACCCGCCTCCGGGAAGGTGGTTCCGCCTCGGGGAAGGCGGTCCGACAAGGCCGCCGCGTGGGTGAACTCTCTCCGTCCAAGGATTAGTGGAGCTACTGCACCACGGCCTTCCGGCTCTGCGTAAGGTAGACTGCAGACCACAGAACGGGCTTGCACCATCCGACCTCAAATCACTTCCAAAGAGGAGCCGGAACTGCAACTGCACATGCGAGATGGACTTGTTTGGAACGGCGGAACTACCGCAAGTTTATTGCGTCATTTTACGCTGCTGCTTAAGGATGGGGGCGGCAGCTGAGCTGGACTCGTCCTTGGAGGTTCGCTGCAGGAAAGCCCAGTTAATGGTCTCCCGCAGACCGTTATCCGGCTGGTAACAGTCAGTAGAGAGTTTGTGACGTCACCAGAGTGCGCCAGAGGGGAGGTGGAGTAGGGCGGACCACTTGGCGGCGTTCCAAAAAGGCTGAGGGAGGATGCAGTGGTGAATGGAGAACGAAAATTGAACTTAGCTGTGACGTGTTTCGAATGGAAAATGGTGGCTGTAGTCAGTAATGCTCATCGGTGCGCTTACTTGGCGGATAAGCTCAAAAGACTACGACATAGTTCTTGGTTCGGAGACATCGCACGGTCTAATCATGGTGACAGGGACCTCATTTGCCCGTGTGTCCTCTATCTCTTGTCCTCTGTCTCTTGTCGTCTGTCTCTTTGTCGTCTGGCGCCTGTCGTCTGAGCTGCCTCCCAGCCTCCGGGCCTCGTCCTCGTTGGTCACGCCCATTCCACTGTCACTTTCTTCTCGTTCTGCCCGGAGCATCGCATCCGCTGGGAGCGAGCTGAATGGCGCGCGATCGTCCCTCGCCGAGAACCCAGCAGGGCAGGGGCACTCCAGTGAGCTGTGGCGTAACCTCCCGGCTGTGGCTCCTGCTGCCTGGATGCTGGTTTCAGGTTAGTAGGAGAGCGGTTGCTTCAGGGTCTGCCTGTGCATGACGGTGCTTGTGGTTGCATGTTGAATGACTGAGGAATACACTACGTGTCCGCCTTAGAGCGCAACAGAGTTGTTAGTGGAAAGGTCAAGTGTATGGTGTCATGCTCCGGTTTAGGCACGAGGAAGGATGTGGCCTTCGAGTGAGCGGAATGTTCCGTCTTCAGTCGGGCTTATCTATTGATTGTGTGAATGTCTATTGACTAAGTGTGTACCTGTACCAAGATACTAGAAGTCTGGTCGTTGTAATTCCCTTTCACAGACCACCGGGATAAGACACAGGATAAGGGTTGCGCACCTCAAATGTCTGTAGTTCGTTCCTTCCCTTGTCCTTCTCGCTGCCTCCCCAGCAACTCACCTGTGTCCTTGCTCTTCTCCAGCTGCGTTTTAACCCTGGCCGCGGCCACGTTGATGGCGTTCTCCACTTCACTCTCGTCGAAGTGCACGTGCACGTGGTGCTGTGCCGTGCTGACGGCGGCGCACGCGCACACCACCAGCAGGAGAATCAGCCGGCTGTGGAGACAAAAATACACCACCGTCAGCACTGTACACTGTGTCAGCACTGTGCACTGTGCACTGTGTGAGCACCGTGCACCCGACCACCGTGGGTGATGACAGCGATCAGCCGGCGTACGCTACGGTGCTGCTGCCGCGGGGGACGCGGTGGGAGGTAGGATTCAGGTTTGTTGACGCTCGCTGCAAGGTAAAGCAGGAAGTGGAGTATTGTTTTCGGGTTTGCGTTGTTGGGGATTGTTTTCGCAGCGTTGCTTCCGTGTTTTGGTGGTTAGGTGATGTTTGTGTAGGATGGTGTTATGAGGGATGGGTACTTTGTATGTATTTGTCAGTAAGTGAAAGGCATACGATGATGTTCTTTTGTATTTTAGAGAGCAATAATACTAACTGTTTGATAAGTCATAGCCCTTGTCAAACGTTGATCACCAACAGCTTAGCAAAAATAGCCACCAAGAAACTTTGTACATGACTATGCACGTCTTGTATCATAACAACCGAGTAATATCTCTGGATCTATCTGCAGTGCACACAAGGGATACGATTTGAACAGTCATCTAACAAGCTTCATTCGCGCTGCACGTCTTTGTGACCACCCACTCAGCCTTGTTTAGACCGCTGGCTCGTCCGGCGCTCCCCTTCTGTTTGCCGCGCGCAAACATACTCATGTCGGCCCCGGAAGACAATGACCGAGTTTAAGCCGAACATTATGCTTCGTACAACACGGACAAGAAGCAGCGCAAGAAGGGACCCATCGTCAGCACTTCGAATGTCATCCCTGCGAGTGACTGCAGTGAGGATTAACCAGTGACAGGACGTGTTTGTTCAGATAGTGTACACACAGTCCGAATGTTGATGGTCATTCATTTAAAGTTATATTGCCATCGAATGACCCCTAGACTGTGAAGATCAAACTGGTCCTTCTCCGATGGTGATTAATTAATCTCCTATTTCTGTAACTTTGATAAGTCGATGAAGCAACGTTGTTTGACTTACAGTGATACAGCTCTACTTCTAATCCAAGATTTCTCTCCTAAACCAGGGAAGGAACCCATAAACGCATTCCCTGCCGATTTCCTTCAGAGCTCTCTTTGGCCGGTAGGTAAAAGCTCCCGCCCATCCCCGCCTCAGGAGGGAGGTTTGTTAACACTTCCAGCGTCTCACAAGGCCGTAAGTTTGTCTCTTTGGTGCCCACCAGCGTGGTGTGGCTGCGACATGGATCCGACAAACAGACAAAACGACAGAAACCACCACTCCATGACGAGGGCTTATTAAATTCGTGCTGATTTTAAGACAGGTGCACCAGAATTACATTTGTACGCATTGGAAGCTTTTGGGCCCTGTGGTTAATCGCAAGTTTGTGGACTTTCAGCTTATCAATGAACTGAAGTTGACTGTTTTTCCCATGGCTGGATTTCAAGTTACTCGTGTACCTACACAGTTGGCATGTTCGCTCGTTAGTTCCTACAGGCTCCGAACGCCGTCTTGTCACGGTCCGGAGACTTTGGCAGCTGTTCTTACGTCACATCGGTAGTGATAGCGATGGTCTCCGTCGCTTGAGGTACGTTGTCGAACGTTCTAACTTTTTGTCTCTCAGGCGACGGGGAGAAAAAGGCGTTTATCTCTGGTCAGTCGATGCTTGAGCGTCGACGCTGAAAGGACGTGACATAAATGTGGTTGTCCTAACCAAAACGTGGTTGTCCCTCAGTGGTTGACCCTCAGTTGTAAGGTGATTCTTGAAGAGGGTTTTTGTTTCGAAACCGATAGGAATGATACTGAATAATTAATGTCGGTTAGTAGAAACAGGTTGGGAATATTTGCACAACCATTTTAATTTAATTTGTGTTGTATGCCTGCCTGATAATGTTTGAAAAGAATCTCAGGCCTGCACGAGAATATCAAACTTTCGGCAATATTAGAGATTTGCCCCACATAAATATTAAGCTTCAAGGTTATGGTGTTACTAGGCATTTGAAGTAAACAACACAAATGTTTTCCTAAGAACGCATTCATCATAATGCCTCGCAGCCAAGGCCGAGGGAGGATTAGAAAGTAAGCAATTGATACAGAAGAATATCTTGTTATGCTTTGTTGCAGACACATTCTCATGCTCGCTTAGGACGCATACTCATGCCATGTGAATTTCAGCAACATATTTAGCAGCATTAATAAATATAGCACTTTAGGTTGGCAAGTTCTCCAGCTTGCTAGGTTCTACTACTCAGTTTACGGGTATCGTGCCACCTTCCATACACTACAATCCACCCTTCGTCTACCCTCCAAATACTACAGTTCACCCTCCGTCACCCTCTGACAATCATCCGTCCCCCTCCGTCCCCCCTCCGTCCCCCTCCGTCCCCCCTCTGTCCCCCCTCCGCCCCCTCCAGCCAGCCGTCCGGTCCAGTTTCTCTGTGACATCATCATCTGACGGAGTGGTGTTGCAGCTTTCTTTCCCTGGGGAGGTGGTCGGTCGGCCGGCCGGCTCAAGCAGGCCTCCCCGTCCTATTGGCATGTCCCTCCGCTCATTGTTACAGGACTTGGGATAATATTGGTGACATGATAGCGCTTACGTAAATTTAACAAGGAGAAGGATGGGGGATTTTCAAATATGTTTATAGTGCTGGTTTTAATAACGTTTAAGGACAAATGAGCAGAGCAAAAGAGCTTGAAAGCAAGCATGATAGATCATTCATATTAATAATATATAATGTAAAACAAGTGATTTCGATAGGAATCAGACCTACACGTAGGGTACAATGTCTTAAGACAGTAAATACTTAGTTTGTTTTTTCTTACTCCGTGCATATGACAGAGACTTGTTCCACACGTGACTATGCGGCAAGACCAAGACCACCGTGGGACGGATAATTTCCCTGCCTCCAGAGAATGGCGCACACACTTCCGTGGCTGACGGCATCGCCGGCGCCAGTTGTGACAAACATAAGACACACCCATGACAAACATAAGGCACACCCATGACAAGCATAAGACACACCCATGACAAGCATATATCATCCACATGAACCAGGCGCGGATCCAGGATTTCGGTCTGGGGGGAGGCGTGACATACAAAAAGTTTCGCCCTGCGGGCGCGCTATGGGTGCGACCCGGCTCAGGGGGCGGGGGGGGGCTCAGGCGACCCGGCTCAGGCGCCCTGGAGCCCCCTGGATCTGCGCCTGTGAAGAGTGTTGTTACGCCACTCGTGACATCGTTAACGGGGAATATGCAAACAAGCATCGAGGCTATAGTAGGAGTTGGTCAGAAAGCGACACTGGATGTCGAGTTCGGATTGGGGCACGCTATTCTCAGCATGGTGGGTGGTGGCCACCTCTGAACTTAGTGAAGGGAGGGCGAACGTACGAGGAAGCCGGGGGCTGAGAGGTGAAACTCTGACAGAAATCCCGTCGGGACAGAAATCGCTGCCCATTTCTGGACAAGAGGCATGCTTATTCCTGACGACCTCGATTTATCTTCCCAGGTCAGCTGATGCGTTCAGCGCGAGGTATGTTAGGAAACAGACTGAGGAAACCCACGTCAGGCGCCAGCTGCGAGGGCCTCCTACATGGTGAACGTCGCTGTTCGGTTCTTGATTGGCACGGATCCAAACACGCTGGATCCGGCACCGTCACTGCCTTGCGATACTCAGTGTTGCAACATGTGGCATCAGTTTCTTGTCTCTTCAGAGTATGCAGGGCATACTGCCAGGCCGGCGCGAACCTTTTCAGATGTTATCCAGAGCCGCACGAGCCTGACAGCTGTTTCCGTGAATTTCGTCAGGTATCCTTGCATTTGGAGACATGTTAAGCTTGCCTGTGCAGGATATTGACGAGTTGATGCTTCAAATATAAATACAAATTATGTACGAGATATTTTGCATATAGATTAACGTCACCGGAGAAGACTGCAAATAATATTGCGCCTTTATCCTCAAAATGAATGCTAATATGCATATGGCATGATGGTCAATGATTTGTATTATATAAAAATGCATCATGCATGGTTGACATCGTCCATTGTCATATGTTTGTGTGCACGTACTGCAGACGACACTGGCTCTAAATAGGTCATGTCAATAAGCTATGCAGCAGTGACCTTCCGAGCTCCGCATATCAGCTGCAACTGAGCAAACATGCGGACGTTCTTTACTGACTACTGTCATCGGCAACCATTTACTGTCCATCACTGAAACAGACGTCAGCCCATAGCCGCCCGCCGCCTGGCCTTGTGCCGCTGGTTTAGTAGCCAGCGCGTTTGTCGCATTGAGCGCGCAGTCATGGCCACAGGACCTCCAGCAACGGCAGCGTACAGTGCAGATGACCTGTTTTTGCTTCCGTAGACCGTGCGCTAAAAGCAGCTTCCAGAACCGAGATACAATCTTGCCGAAAACTTCCTGTTTTCGCGTGCAATTTCAACAAACACGCCTCTCGTCGAGCGAAGCCCGCCTTCCTGTTTCCTGTATGTTGACAGAAAGCAGCGTAGAAAAAGGGGAAAAAGAAGTTACCACCTGCCCCACCCGGCACCGTCCGGGGGGGAGGGAAAAAAAAAAAGAATTTATTGTTTGTTTTTGTTTTGTAGTATTGGGGGCTCAGCAGGTGAGGGCTTGACGACAGAGTTGACACCGCTTGTGAACGCCCGCCGCGTGTTGCCCGCAGCCAATGGAAATCAACGCGGTGCCAGGACGGCTGTGGGCGGCTACGGTCAGGCGTGGTCAGCCGATGCTGTCTGAAACGGCTGGCTGGTCGGGACTGGTTTCCTCATTCGTCAGACCAACTACTGGGCTGGAAATGGAAATATACGGTTAACATGAAGCACGCAAACCGGACTAACCAGAGTGGCGCCAGCCGGAAAATGTCAGGTCGACCCACGAAGACTGGTGAAAAAGGTAGGGGAAACTCGTGCATACGAATCTGAAGATGAGCATTAGCTAGGAGCTGGAAGGAAGCGGCGTGGTAAGTCACGAAAGGCGTTTATGACTGTCCGATCATGTAGATACAGGCCGGCGATAATGATTTAGGAGAGTTATGGGAGCAATATAGAACATGCCCACTAACGGACAATAAGTACAAAGATAGGTAGAAACCACGAATTATTAGTATTCTCAGACTGAAAAGTGCGCTAGCAAATGGTTCAATTATAAATATTTACCACCAGAATGAAAAGGACCAACAGGTAATTTAGCTCGAATGGTTTGAATCGAGAAATTATGTTTTAAAATTCATGTTTAATGTAGCTTCAATCCACAGCGACTCTTCACTGCAACTAATAAAGTCCCATGCTCAAGACGAGAGTTCCAGTTGTTTAAAAGTATAACACAGGCTGGCTAAGTAGCGGCACGCTGATCTGCTCCCACTGGCCCACCCCCGCCACCCCGCCTCGGAGGTGTCGGACACCGGGGGATGGGCACGATGCCTCTGACGAGTCGCGACCGCTTCGTCGAAAGTGAAAACTGGACGATTTAGCGGATGGCGAAGAACGGAGTGGAAGGGGAGGGGCAGGGGAGGAGCAGGGGGGAGGTAAGGAGTGGGGGATTATGGCCGCTCTGGGGAAGCAAGGCGGGACGGGACGAAGGTCTGGGAACCACGGGACCGCACACCCCCCGGTGGATGGTTTGTCTCGGCCGTAGTAAAAGCTGCCCTGAGCCGGGAGGCGGGCGTCCGCTCTCGAATAGGCAGAAGCAGAAACACAACCGTGAGACCTAACCTAAACTAACTGTAACCGTAACGTAACGCAACACGGGATGATTGTCTTCAGGCCTAGTAGCTGCCTGAGCCGGATCTGTCCCTCTCTGGGCAGAACAGAACACACTTTTTGTTTTGCTACTTTCTACACTGGCAATTTCCCGCTTTAATGACAGTCCAAATTAGACGTGACGCAATTTTGAATTGGCACACGACAGGTAACTGTAAAGGACTTAATTGAATATAGTATTAGTGGTACATCAACGTGTTAGGATTGCTATGTTTAGTCTGAGCTCAGACGTGCAAAGAAGGGTTATGTAGTGCACCAAAATAAATGAAATGTGCCATAAAACGCTGCCAAATAAAATTTACAACATGAGTTATGCACACAACCAAGTGAGAAGTGTGTTCCTATACAGACACAATAATGTGTCAATACCGGCTGTTTATCCAAGACATAGCGACTGGCTCGGGTGGAAAGTGTGCCATCAACGGTCTAACGTCACGTCATGGCTGAATCTGTGAACAGGTAGTGCAGCCAGGTGAGAGGGCACGTGCTGAGATTCAGGAGCAGCCATTGTCACAACGCTATTCATCGGCTGAGCGACGATAGCCCGCAGTGCTAAAGACCAGCTGCATATGCGTTAGCTGCGCACGTTAGGTTAGGTTAGGTTAGGTTAGGTTAGGCTGCGCACGCGCCGCCGCGTGGGTAGCTGGTATCTGATATGAGCACCAATTATCAACCATGAATTGATTAGAAAAGGCATTTCACACTTTCACATCACGGATGTGTTGTGTGTGCCTCGGTAGAGCATGACGAATGGGATAGTTTCAGGACTGAGTGAGCAGCATTATTATCGCGCAACAGTCTCCATTGTTAATAGACAGTTCAGCACGATTGTATGACTTTGGCCCCTAAGGATTCATGAATTTTAACAAATCCACTTGTTATAGTCCACACCGAAGCTTGAAGAAAGACTTTACTGTCGGTGAGACCCAGCCAAGAAGCAGTATATATGGCCAGCAGTTCGTTACACTAGAGAACACCTGACCACGCGGAGATCTGTCTCTCGCCGGTAACCTCGCTGAATGGGCGCCAAGGGACCGCAAGCAGTTGGTGCGCCATAAAACCCTAAATATCTTCATCATCCCCATAATCATCATCATAACCTCGCTAAAGACCAAGGGGTGAATCCTGGTCTGACCGAACCACTGCTGTCTGGTAGGAATGTCAGCTCCTTCACGTCTTCACCGACAGAACTGTCTGTCTTGGATCGCTCGAACACACGGGAAGCACAACAGATTAGTTGACTGTGCAGTCGCGCCAGCGAAAGTGGTATTCTCGCAGATGACATTTCACGCATTTGACCCTGCGCGCCAATTTTGTCGCAATGTCTCGCGTAGTGCCTATAAATTTGGCTTTATGCTAATGCACAGGAATGGTATGCTGAAATGCATTTTGCATCATGGAAGGCGCTGACGCAGCTAAGCCGATTATGTAGCCGTAATTGCTGTTTGGTAACACGCTTCCATAAGCAGTCAACTATTTACCGATTAAACTGTAGTTAACAGAGCGCTGTTCACATCGTGCTTTGTTTATCCACGGTAGCGGTCTTTTTTGTCCTAGCTTCCCACTGAGTGCACTGGTTATGAATCAACAACACAATCATTCGATGATCCTGAGAAAATGGCTTGTACGGTGGGAACAGGGCTCAAATTGCCATAAAATCCGATGCTCGACGCTGCAACCTGAGTAAGTAAGCGTGGTGACCTAAAGAGGTTATGTGAAAACGAAGGAAGTGTTACCGATTACCCGGACTCAATGGAGTATGCTTCTGAAAGCGACGCGCGTGTTACATTATCATAGACCATCAAATGGTGGCCGACTGGAAATATGCCTCGTTCCAAGAGCGTTCCGACGCATATAATAAATCTGCACAATTTCTGTACGAAGATATAGTGCGGGTTTTAGAACCAATAATAGGAAACATGAAAGGCAACATGATAGAACCCTAGATGTTTCAAAACGTAGGTTCCGGAGATCTGTGTTTTCATTGTATGTAGACGCCTCGACAATACTGACCCCAACGACTCAGGCTGTCTTTGGTTTTCACATTACAGCATTTCTTACAGGCCGTGACCTGATGAGTGCGAGCTTCGAACATGAACAATTTTTTTATGCGATGCTTGGTACGTCCTCGTGCCTTCCCAACCACAGATCTCCTGACAGGCACCTGACTCGCGGAACTTCGGGACCGGCCCGAAGTGGACCTCGGGCCAGGAGCTCGGGCGGCGGGCGGCTGGCGACGTTCCAAGTGAAGGTGTGATGGACGCACGACCAGCGGGGTGCCGCCTGACTTCCCTGGCCATAGGTTACGACACCACAGACTGGGAGGCCCCACCGGCACCGGTCCGACCCGGGACCCAGGGGCCCCACCGGCACCTGTCCGACCCGGGACCCAGGGGCCCCACCGGCACCGATCTGACCCAGGACCCAGGGACCCCACCAGGGCTGCTCTGACTCAGACGCGAGAGTTCTGAGGGCTCCAAATATTGATGGCTGAACTAGGGAACTAGAACCGAGGACTGAACTAGGACAGATATGATTCAAGTGACGAAACGCATGTTTGAATTTAGACCAGCTTTAGACTAGAGCGACTAGAACGGGAGTAAGAGCATGTGCCTAATCAAGCATCAGTGATCTCTTACGCTTGAAACTACAAAACATCAAATGAAACAAAAGTATATTCCAGCCACAAACATACGTTTCGTTGATCCTTGATTGTTGGATGAACTTTGTTTTCTCTCGAAACGAGCCCTGAACGAAAAGTGACGGCTCAGAAATCCTAGTCAACCCCTCTGTTCCACCACCAGACCAAGAGGGTTGATTTCCCAACGTCCCCTCCTGCCAGCAGTCCACTCCGTGGCCTGCGATGGACGATAGCCTGCCCTCCGTTAACCCACTCCGCCGCACTGCACTGACCCAGTCCCGCTTGGGAGTCACGGCGCAGAGATTGCACAGGTGCTGCACCTGGTCCACCATGCCTCGGGAGCCCCGCAGCGACCATTTACACCGCAGATCGTATCTGGAGTGTTGGCGGTACGGCTACAGCTGCAGCAACCTCTGTCACTGGCGGATGGTGGTGCGGAGGTATGAAGCAAGAGGTGTCTCTGTGCGGTGTGAGGTATCTTCACGGGCTTGCGTGTGTCGCAGAATCAGTGGCAAAAGTCATAAAGGGATGAGAATAGGTTGTTGTGTGGGAGACTTATGTGTTCATACTGTCATAGGAAATAAATTGGCAGGAGTCTTAGGTGTTGCAAAGGCTATGTATATGTTGAAATCGGCTTTCTCAACACTACCGAAGAGAAATCACTTTACTTGTCATGACACGAATGATTAGATATAGCTGGATAACGGGTCAATACTGTACATAGTCAATGATGGTTTGCAATGCGGGAGAGATAGATGAGGAGATTGAAGGGGTTGCTTTGCTACATGTTGTTAATTGTGCCTAACAATAAGTGCAAGGTGTCTGTTGAAATTTATGAACTATCATCAAACTATTTGTATCCCTTATATTTTCTTCAAATGTTCTCGCCATAGTATCCGGTCACCTTTTTCAAAGCTAGCAGAGGCCCAATATCTCGTTCTTTGAACGCATCCCTGGGCGGCAGCATCTCCTGACGATGGTCCTCACAGCGGCCTGTTGGACTCGGCTCGAATCTCTCCAGCTCTCAGTGGCGAGCGAGTTGGACTCGGCTCGAATCTCTCCAGCTCTCAGTGGCGAGCGAGCCTCACTCGGACGAGTCGAGGACGGCGAATTTCACTGGCGGCGCCGGCAACTCTGAATATAGGGCGGCGCGCCGGGCCAAACACTCGGCTCGCGACTTTCGCCGCCAGCCGCCCGCGCTACCGCTACCGGCAGCAGCGGGCCGGCCGGCCGGGCGGGTTGGAGTAGCGGGGAGACTGCATACTAACACCAGCAGCACGGCTAGCAGCACAGCATACTAACACCAGCAGCACGGCTAGCAGCACAGCATACTAGCACCAGCAGCACGGCTAGCAGCACAGCATACTAACACCAGCAGCACGGCTAGCAGCACAGCATACTAACACCAGCAGCGCGGCTAGCAGCACAGCATACTAACACCAGCAGCACGGCTAGCAGCACAGCATACTAACACCAGCAGCACGGCTTTAGCAGCTACGAGCATACTAACACACAGCAGCAACGGCTAGCCAGCACAGCAATACTAACACCAGCAGCATACGGCTAGCAGACCAGCAATACTAACACCAGCGACTGGAAAAAGCACCAGAGGAACTTGCAGTAATGCATAACAGAATAGCCACCAGAGCTACGTATGCATAGGCATACACTAGGATTGCGTATAGTGGACAAGAGAGCACTAACACCAGGGACTTTGCGCATGTCCTATATAGGTAGATAACACCAGAGACTACAGAGTGCATAGGGCAAAGTAGCACTTTAGGATTCTGCAGCCAATGCATAGGCAGACAAACAGCAGAGACTGACAGCATGTATATAGGTAGCCATAACACGCAGAGACTACTCAGTAGTGCATAGGAAAGTAGCACTTAGGGACCTGCAGCATGCATAGAGAATCGTAGACCACTACCCACTGCAGTGATGCATAGGAACGTAGCACTGGAGACTGCTATGCACAGACACAGCATAAACATAAAGATGCGATGCATCGCGCTAAAATAACACCACGATGCACTGGATTGCCAAAGCGGGGAAAACTCAGCGCTGCGTTCGAAAGGAAACGCGTCGAAATTTAAATCGCCAAATAGCATTCCCACCAGGATCCAAATACGCCATTGTGCTCCAAAAATGTCAGCTCTGTCAGCTGCTGAAGTGACACCAGCTCGGGGACGGAACACCACAGCAGAAGTGTCACCACCCACCTGGAGGCCATGCTCCTCGCCGCCGTGTGCGGCTGTTCCCGTCGCTCGGGCATAGAGCAGGACGCAGCGACGCGTCTCTTCTGTCACTCTGTCACCGGCTCCAGTCCTGCGGCCCTGTCAGACGGCCAACTCGTCTCACGCCGATTCCGCCGACACGACTGAAGCATCGTCGACCAAGCGTCGACCTGTCGTACCACGGCGGGCCGGTACAGTCTCTGACATCGCGGCCCGAGCGTCGATCAGCTGACCGGCGGCGGAGCGAGCGCGCCGCCCGGGGCGCGTGTGAAGGTCGCGACGGATGGCGGTTTCGCTGTGGCGGAGAAGGTGGAAGGGGGTTTGGTGGATACAGGGGCGAGTCAGATGTAGGTAAGGTTAATACATTATGTGATTGACGAAAAAGAGACATGGCTTTAATTTCTGTTGGGATTTGGATGATGAGAGCATATTTGTATTATAATTTTAACTTGTATCTTATCAAGTGTAATATTTCGACCTTTGTCACATAATAAATATGCTCTGATACTCTCAATTGCTAGTTTGACTGATCAGGAATCTGTTTTATTGTGTCTCAATGCACTTTGTCTCTAGTTGCTAATGTTCTGAAATTGTAGTGGTGATCGAGATGTGCAGAGTTATATAAGAATTCATGATTAAGCACTTGGACAAAGTAAGATGGTTATATAAGAGTTGATCGCATGTATCGAAACTGGTTATTTCTGGCATTCTTCTATTACATTTCATTGAAGATGTCTCAATAGCAACCTACTTTGCCAAAGCGGTCAAGGTCCTAATCGTCACCTCACACTGCAAAGTTATTGATACATTTTCTGAGGGAAACATTTTGTCACAAGATGCAGTTCTCAAGCTCCTAAGTATCCCATTCGTTTCCTCAATGCTGCACTCTAATCGGCTCCTTAAAACATCGCATATCGAGACAATTGTTACTTCGTGTGAGCACAGAGTAGTCTCAAATCGGTATATGCATTCTCCCTCCTAACCTTACACGAAATACTAGCTAATGTCATAATCTGGCCGACCAGGCGAACTACATAGCGTTAACAAATATATCCTGCAAAGTTATTCCATAGAGCCTAAAAATATACAAACAATTTTCCCAACGTCAACGTTTTGTCTAGTACGACACCTGCCGCTATAACGATAAAAGATAACCCCGTTCACTAGAAGTGAATATTGAAATGAAACACATTACCGTCATATATGTGAGTTGTTTCCCTTATGTGAAGCAAATTTATGGCATACTAATTTCTGTTTTATTTAAATGCTTGTTTAAATATAATGTAATGTAATATCCATACTTATGGTAATTGAATATGATGAAAGTAACACGCGCCATGGAATCCTCCTGAAGTCCTGAAGCAATGTCATAGCCAAAACCGAACAGCGTGTTCATATTATAACAAACAGACAATCAACTCATTTTGTTTAACACCACATCCAGTCCACTCTGATGATGCATTTCAGAACTAACCCCCGTCTCTCATCACCGAACCCTCTGCTCGGTGGCATCGGTACCGGTGGCGGAGCGCGCGCCACGGACCGGTGTGTCAGAGGCTGTACTGGTTGTCGAGCGCACTTTCACCGCGCCGCCGCCGCCGCCGCCGCCGCCGCCGCCGCCGCCGCCGCCGCCACGCAGCAGAGCGCCGCCGGTGCCGTCGATGGCTACTTACACGCGTCACACTCGGGACAAAGACACGGTGCGAAGGAAGGGTACGAGGCGCGACGGATGGTAAAGTGATGTAGGAGTGCGAATAGGGGGTCTGTGAGTTTTCGTATTTTTTATGGTTAAGGCACAAAGTGAAATATGTGCCTAGTTCGTCCACGAAAAGTAATGGATTAATTTACTTTTTAATAGTCTGGATCGCTCTTATTACGACAACTGCACTAGACTACCACAATCAGGATTATAAAGGAAAAAACGAAACTAAGCAAAGTTTAATTAAACTCACACTCACAACAAAATCCGAGAAATCAGTCTCAACACTATTTATTGCGGGTGGCTAGAATTACGTTAACGTGTGAGGGGAAAGATTCTGTCCCCTCCCAAAAATATTTTTTAGAACCGCTCTGGCGATGTCGATGTGGCGAAAACCATTCGATTTTTCATTAAAAGATTTTTCTTCTTTGGATCCCAAAATTATTTTTTTGTAAAAAAAAATAGGGGTAAGGTCAAAAAATACAAAAAAGTTTGTGTTTTTATTTGAAGTCATTGCGGCCATGTGGTTGGACTGATTTTCATGCACAGAACTTTTTTGAGCTTCAAATGTACTAGTCTTTAATATATAAAAAAGGACAAGTACCAAAATAAAATAAAACTCATAGGCGCATTCGGGGGATATAAAATTTAAAATTGTATTACAACACATGTTTGCTGTTCGCGATTATTTGGGACGATATGAATGTCATATGTGGACATTGTTTGCTGTAATTTGTGAAATGTAAGATATTGCTTATAGGCGGATCCAAGTAAACAGTTTTGGGCACCATGTGCGTAACGCCTTTAATCATCTTACTGATTTTTAGTTGGGCCTTATTTTACGAACTGTAGAGCTTTGCATTGCGTGGGGTGCATTTTCGTCAGTTTATTTATCATATGTAGAGTTTTGCATTGCGTGGGGTGCATTTTCGTCAGTTTATTTATCATACGATGCTTATGTAAAATAAAACGATTTTAAACTACACCAAACAAAAATAAAACCCTTTCAAATCATTATTTATCATTTTCCCCACGCATTACATAACCATCACCAAGTGTCATATCCCATTAGTCACTGGTCACATGACGTTACGATATCCGCTGATGACGTCACGCGCATCTGCTGATGACGTCAATCAGACGTTTTGCGACAAGGTCCAAGTCCTGGTCATCGCTGACCTCAGGTGTGTGGTCCCCCCCCAGAGTCAACTCCGGGGGAATCCCTTCTCCCACCCCCCCCCCCTGTGTGTCAAGAGTCAGGCTATTTGCTTCAAACAATTTCTTAACATGGAACTATTCGACTTATAAAGCTGCAGGTGACGATAAATTTATTATTCAGACAGAGTGAGTGAGACCGCGAAGCGGTCTAACGAACGTAGTCTTACAGATGGGCCAAATCCGTTTTCATCTTGCTTGCTTGTTTGCTTGAATGCCGTGGGTTTCAGGGAAACTCCCGTTTCACTGCACTGATTATGCACAAGTATACACTGATAACTTTATCGTGAAAATAGACAGCATGGTATAGGCCTACGTGAAAATATTTTGACACACAACAGAAACTGTCATCATCCATAAATAAACACAAAAGTCAATACTAGCCGAATGTAAGCACGTGCTTTGGACTTCGGATTCACACTTCACAGGTGAGAATCAGAAAATAAGAATAACCTAAAAATGCCCAGAAAGTGCAGGTAAGTGTTTTTTTTTTACTATTGCAACAAACAACACTGCTTTTGCCTATCAGTTGCCGGACACAAATTAAAGAACTCGCTCCGTCTGCTTCATGCCATGCATGCCTTACTAGTTTTAATAAAATGACATATACCAGCAGTATTGTGCAATAATATATTATGAAGATTTTATTACAGCATTACTTTTTCAATGTTCAGTAGCAGGCAGTTTATTATAAATCACAGCCATTTGGGACTTTCTGTGAGGCATACAGTTCTAACGGATTCATGGAATCGGGCTCGGGGTGGCTGGTAGGGGCCGACGTTCGGGGAAGTTGAGTAGCGCAGGGGAGGGAGAGGGCAGTCGGGAAGATACCTCTCATTGACAGTCCCAGCTTGTCACCCCAAGTCAACAGAGAGACACAGCAGAGAACAGAGAGACAGCAAGAGACAACAGAGAGTCAACAGAAGAGAGGAGGGAGAACAGCGGCAGCCGGCTACACTGACTCAGCAGCGTTTGTGATGCGTAGTGCGCTAAGTTCACGGACAGGAAATGACGAGGAGCTGGGTCCTTTGTCCTCGGCCGTCTGTCAGACCTTGTCCTTGTGCGTCGGTAACTCTGCTCATGGCTACTGGTAAGGCTTCTAGACATACCTGAGCATGATTGTGTGGTGGATAGACGGCGGGAAGTTGATCATGGTTATCAGGAATAGATAAGAGTTTGCTGCGCATGCTGGCATAGTTAGAGAAATATTCCCCGAAGAGAGTTTCGGTATAAAGATAACTTCAGGGATAACTGCTAAGTAGAAAACATTTAAAACGATGAGAGTTTTTGTCAAGTGGAATACAATACATCAAAAAATCCTAAGAGCTGTCTTCGAACTTATGCCAATGTGAAATGAATTACTTAACTAGCATTCTTAACATTCATTATCAGACAGTTATTTACATATATAGAATAATAACCATTTTCACAATGGATTTTTGCGCTGAAAAGCTTCTGAATATTTATGAAATGTTATCAAATGTGTTTTGCATGCAAGTTTTAGTGCATTGATTCATTTCTTAACTACACAACTTTTACATGCGTTTTTTATTGAAATGTTCCTCAGATATTTGTAGGTAATATTTTGGTAAGAATATGATATGTTACACAATTGCGGTTTGGTGGTAATTAGCAACATAATTGTTTATAGGCTGGTTGTGATGCCAGATCTCCACCGACTGAAACTTTTCAAAAGATTCAGAGAGACTCTGAAACATTCTGTGGCCTGGCACGCTATTGGTCACTCAATGGACTCACCCTTG
This sequence comes from Semibalanus balanoides, assembly GCA_014673585.1. Taxonomy (NCBI): domain Eukaryota; kingdom Metazoa; phylum Arthropoda; class Thecostraca; order Balanomorpha; family Balanidae; genus Semibalanus; species Semibalanus balanoides. The sequence continues at coordinate 62,079 of VOPJ01006316.1, forward strand.
TTGACCCATAATGGACTCGTCGCAATGCAAATGGCCAGCGAGTCGATCTAGCACATCATTGCGCAATGCAAAGACCGACCTGTGGTCCATGACGATGCAGATTTAGTAATTCAGCTATGGACGGGTATGATTAAAACCCTGAACGAATGGTCTAAGATGCATATGTTTCTTGAAGAATGAAAAAATGTATATTTAACTTGTTTTGAGCTCGATTCATGTTTTCATAGATTCAGAAATCTTCCAGCGCACAATAACCATCGTAACGGAATATAAACAACAATCATGGTTAACATATATTTCTGAGGTATTCCTCGTGCGCTATTATTCGCGTTTTATGTAGGTTCTATCACATTTTAACTGGTTCAAGTGCTCGTTGAATGTAAGGGCATTAGATATAGAGTGTTGATAATTATTTTTATATTGACCTCCTTAACAAATTTTCTGTTTCAAGTTGTAGTGATTTATGTATCTTTTATATGATTTTCGGCCACGGGCCAATGATCCTATACAAAAACCAAAGATGAACAAATACACACCAAAAACATAGCCCAGTGGTTAGTATCAGTTTCCCTACACTTTTAACGTGATTAACATAACCTAGTACTATACTTTGAATAACACACCACACTCATCGCAATAAAACTAAATTGAAAAAACAAACAAAAACAAAACACGACCAAAAACATGTGAGCACTGGCTTCGAGTACTGTAAATAAGTAAACCATGCTACATCTTCAAATTCAAACTGAATCCGGTAATACAAAAGTTCACAAGTTAATAAATATGAAGTTGATGAAAAGCCTGAACATTCAATTAGTAAGAGTCAAATCTTGTTCCGATCCCAAGCTCAACGCTAAGGAACAACAAGAACAGACGATTACTTATTAACATCACTGAAATCATCAGGTCAAATATATGTCATCAGCTCGCCTAATACAATAAGTACTGCTTTTTTTAGCGAACACTCCTCTATAATCCAGTCCAAATAATATGCCATGGAATAGAGACATTTCTTTTACACAGGCTTCATGCTTTCGAATGTGGAGGGATTTACCAAATTTTTATATGAGGGTGATCTCTAAGTTTTTTGTAAAATTTCAACGGATAAAGGGATCACTCCGCGTAGGCATTGGTACTCCCGATGAAGCCCGCTATAAAATGATCCCCCAATGGGTGTCTCAGGGGTTGTTGGTTCTTTGGCACTGAGGACGTGTTCAGTTAAATCGCAGTCTGATAGGTCCTTTTGTTTCCCCTAATGTAGGTCACATCTCTCCTTGGCCACAACAGACGACACACTGTCGATTTTATAAACTACCCTCCAGTAAGTTAAAAATCTATCATAACAACACATCGTTGTTCATCCTTTGGTTTTTGTTATATGTGATCATGGCCCGTGGCCGAAAAATTCATATAAAAGATACATTAAATTCACTAAAACTTGACAGTAATTTGTGTAAGGAGGTCAATGATAAAAAAAACACACTAACCACACAAGTTAACAGCCTGTTTTCAAAGCAAAAGCATGCCACAAATTTTAAAGGATTCACATATCGATGAAAATGGAATGCAAATATTACAGAAGGCATGGTATTAATAGTGCAATAATGATAGTTAAAAAACCGATGATGTTAATATCATGACGGACAGCTGCGAAATGCATTCCCGAGCAGCATCTCGCTAGAAGATCTCCATCGCCATTGCATTAAAGAAATGACAGCTGACGTGATTTGCTGTGTGCACAACCAGCATTGCTCGAACAGCCCTGTGTAGTGTTCACGCAAGGCTTGCGAGGCACTTCAAAGGGGCCATGCGGTTTTAGGTGCGGGATAACTCCCAGACCAAACACTGCTCTTGCAACATACATTGTTGCGCGGGCTGGTCATGTCCATTGTCCGTGTATTGTAGTTGACTTGGGAAAATTGCAATTGCAATCCACTCGACATCACCACCATGGATGGAGAATCCAACCCAGCCCCGGCCGTGGCCGGGACAACTGTTTCAGGTCAACAACTTCCAGGTCAAGTGAATGACCTCGACTCGACCACGTTCAGAATAGCGATTTTACTCTGTCATAAAAGCTCAAAATTAGAAATCGATCAATTTAAATAAACAGACATGTTCTTACACCAGTGTTTTGTCTCAGAAATACAAAAATGCTTATATCTGGTATAAAAAAATGACGTCATGAGTTTCTTATACTTAGGGAGCCATCACTCCTTCCGAATGTCGAATGAAAGGAAAGACATTGCTTCGAAATTGTGTTTGAGTATTGTCCATACTGAGTTCTTTCACATTTGTTCAGTATTTTTTAACATCTTTGAAATTTTTGATTTTGTAGTGATTTTTCCAAAAACATATTTTTTGGGTAAGAAAACCCAAGTTTTGATCATTTTAAATCACTATGAGGAACACAATGCCATTTTTTATCTTTGACGTCTTCTGTTTGCAATTTTCTAAGATGCTTTATTTTCGACGATTTTTCCAATATTCATCATTTTTCCATGTGCATTACGTCACTATAATGTCATTATTTCCCTAACTTCCAAACTATTTTTTAGAAATTTAGACAGCATACATATAATTGTTGTTAACTTAACTAATACAAATTTCATCAAGATCGGCAGCATGTGTAAACAGTTATACAAGAAAAACCTCAGGTGCTCGCGTTAGGACCCCCGAAGGGCGAGGGTTAATTTGCAAACACTTAGTTTTATTTTAATAGCAAACACAAAAATAACAATATAATCCAAATATAAGAACGCATACTCTATATGATTATCTGTGAAGGAAAAAAATATAAGTAAAAAAAAATGTTTCGAAATTGTATTAAAAATCACATAACCGTGGCTCCAGATGTAATAGTTACCAGTTAAGTGTCACTTACTACAAATACGTCTGAATTGTCAGCATTCAAAATAACTATGGATATTAACGTAATTTATCATTATGCTCTCTGATTGGTCGCGACGTCCGACAGCATAAGCTCAGGCAATCGAAGTCATATAGATCATACCTGTGTGTTGCTGTTGAAGTTATTTGCTGGTTGAGATATTGTTTAGCTCTGACCTGGCTTGCACGGCGCGTGCAGCACTGCATCATTCTCATCCCAGGCCCGCCCAGAGCCCATGAATTTCCTTAATGTTGATGCCCAGCCCAGGCCCAGCCCAGGCCCAGCCCAGGCCCAGCCCAGGCCCAGCCCAGGCCCAGCCCAGGCCCACCCAAGGCCCCAGCCCCAGGCCCAGCCCAGGCCCAGCACCAGGCCCAGCCCAGGCCCAGCCCAGGCCCCAGCCCAGGCCAGCCCAGGCCCAGCCCAGGCCCAGCCCAGGCCCAGCCCAGGCCCAGCCCAGGCCCAGCCCAGGCCCAGCCTATGGCCCATGGGCCAGCCCAGCCTAAGACGAATTCTGCCGGAAACAGATGCGAGAGATTTAAGGAGATCCATGGCCAGACCACGAGTACTGGGAAGCTATTTTGCGATATGAAAAATGACCGGATTGCGACAAATACAGGAATGCGACTAAGAAGCTTACCGATTCAGACAGCCAGGAACAACTCAAGGTCATATCGTCATAGTACGAATTCTCGATCTGTTTCGTCAGGACAACATGCCTGACAGACCCAAAACTTCAGATCATTCAGTTTCCTTCCTTCTAATCCAGCCTGTCAAACAAAATAACAACATCGCACAGTTGTGCGTTAGTTGATCTGAGCCAAATACAACTTTGGATGTTCGAGAAAAAAAAGCAGAGATAGTTTTTTACCAAATGGGTGCAAAGCGCCCGTGGGGTTTTTCATCAACTTGCTAGATAGATCTAGTTTTGACCCGGCCCGGCCCGACCCGGCCCTGCCGTACAGACGCTTTTCGGAAGCTAATAACGTTGCAAGCTCTGCCGTGATTGATATCGTGATTTCACCGTTGGATAGCTACATCAAATCAGTTTTAAAACTGGATGCTGTTACTGAGCATGGTTAGTATGTAAAGTGAGATTAAAATTGGCATGATGCTCGTTCTTAAAAGAAAAATACAGAATTAATAATTAGATAATATTTCGTGCGCGGCACTTCCTCAGATCTGAGTTAAATACACATCAGAAAACAAGCCAAGAGAAGAGATAAGTGGACATCGGGGACGTGGCAAATACAACTTCTTTTTGGGTTCCTTGTATGGGTATTTGGTCACGTTCCGGTGTCCAGTATTTCTTTCTTGGCTTGTTTTTCTGATGTGTATTTAACTGTCAGATCTGAGGAAGTGCCGCGCACGAAATATTATATAATTATCAATTCTGTGTTTTGCTTTTAAGAATGAGCATCAGTCTAATTTTAATCTCACTTTAAATCAGTTTTACTTCAGCTATGTTTCCCTTTGATGAAAGCTATAATTAACTTAGTGCACAAAGCTACAATCCATAGTTTTCGTAGGAATAGTTGGCGCCGGTGATGCCTTTCATACATCAACGAATATTGATCTATGGATTAGTATAAACCAGTAAAACGCGTTTTTGGGTGATGGCCGAGCGGGCGCGCTCTGGTAAAGCTAAAACAGGTTTAAAATATGAAGCGGTATGGGAGCACACGTGTGCATTGACTGTGTCCCAATGATGAAAGTAAAACGTTCAATAGTTGTTCCGTAGCTATACTCAAGCATGCATAAGAAAGAACGTTCAGCTGAATCGGACATGAAGTTTCAGAGATGTAAAATCGTGGCGTCAGCACGTGCGCAGGGCATAGTGACTACTGTACACCTGGAGCAAATCTTCTAACACCTCTTCCCTTGAATGTATGCTGATTTTCACTTCGATAGATCCGGTAGATTCCGAGTTCTGAAATACGGTGGTGCACGTGTGCATGTGCATATTGGTGTATGCGTCAGCAAGTTTCTTCCACGTGCTCACGTGCGATCAAGCCTTATGTTGAAATTAGGCATGTAACACACTGGCCATCATTGGCTCTTAGCTAACGCCTTAAATGTGGTCCAGTTTGATGAAACGATTACATAAATAAACGTGATTTTCCTCTAAAATCGGTGATTTGACCTGCCCCACTTTTGCGCGTAACAAGCGTTGGTGTCGAAAACAGGGACAGAGGGACGCGTCCCCCCCCCCAACCACGGCAAACAGGGCTGCGACCTTAAATTATCAGATTTTAACGTTACGCCATGGGCGTTGCATGGAATAAATCGACTTCAGAATGCCTTCATCCCCCAACTCTTGGTTTGTGGCGACACCCTTCGTGCCACGCACTGTGATAACACCACTGCCAAAACTCACCATACTAAAGAAATTTGATTTGATGAACCTATCAAATGGTAAAAAACCGATCTCAATCGGAGCAATGATTGCAAAGATATAAGCTTAAAAAATCGTCTGTACGGCCGAGTCGGGGAGGGCTGGGCCGGGTTAAAGGATAATTTTGTATAAGATAACACTCGGTTACCGCCGATTTAAGCGTTTAACTGGTTCAGTGCTGATCAGTGCTGTGATCAGTGCTGCATGATCAGTGATCAATGATCAGTGCTGCAATCAATGGGACTAATCACTATGGTCTGCCTCGCCGGTGTCTTCTTACCAGCCTAATAGATGTCTTTTTACCAGCCCAATAGGTGTCTTCTCACCAGCTCACTAGGTGTCTTCTTACCAGCTCACTAAGTGTCTCCTTACCAGCTCACTAGGTGTCTTCTTACCAGCTCACTAGGTGACTCCTTACCAGCTCACTAGGTGTATCCTTACCAGCTCACTAGGTGTATTTTTACCAGCCCACTGGGTGTCTTCATACCAGCCCAATAGGTGTATTTTTACCAGCCGACTTGCCATCACCGGCTCCGCGCCACGATAGTGTGCAGATGTAAAGCGACACACTCGAGGGTACTCACGACGGAAGACGCACGCGGCGACGGAAACAATGCCGGCAAAACCTTGACTATTGCTGTAGACAAAACCTGTCGCAATGTCCATGAATGTCTCCAGGTTGGGCTGAGCCATTATGCTGCATCGTTAAAGAAGTTGGCATCGCGCAACGGTGCAGCCGTGTAGCATGTCTGTTGGGGATGACACAACGAGTGGAATGATTGCGCACAGCAATCAGCATTCGTACTGGTATTTCGCTGAAAGGAATCAATCATTGGCATTACTTGCATGCGGGTTCTGATGAAATGCCGAATGCAGGAACGAAAGGGAATTGAGAAGAAAGAAGATGTCGAAATTTACATTGTTATTTTTCTTGCAATTCTCTTGATTTGTTATTATAAAGGATGAAATGTGATGTTTCCCTAAGACAACAACCGCTTTACAACTGTGTCTCTTCTTAGACCATGTTTATTCTTCAAACTGACAATGCATAGTTTTAGGCTGTAATTGATCCTTGCAAAATTGTCAAGAGCCCCAGAAACAATCTACTGCCCATTGCTGACTGCCTAAGCAGTTAACGATGTCCTAATTACCACTTAACACCTTTACTGTGCATTGTTCCCCACATGAACATAGCACTCATTACCTACTTTTCGCAAGCCGCAAACTGCAACAACTCACGATTCCCACTCTACCCTCAGACTCCCGGTAAACTGCGAAGTAGAAAGTGGCGTCACACACTCCGTGTCGTAACGGCGCATGCCGACAGCAATGTCAAACAACCAGGGCACCTCCATCACGACGACCATCGCCAGACGTCCTGTCGACGGACACACACATCAACTCGGCCGCTCAGTAAAGTCGCCGACTCGCAGCCTATCAGTGACCGGCGGACTGTGCCAACTTCCTCGGCCACCCCGCCGGTGACGACGGTGACGCCGGTGACGCCGGTGACGCACGTCTGACGTCGGTGACGTCGCCGCAGCTCACCTGCTGCCGGTGAGCGTTGTGTGCGCTGGTGGTTACGTAACCCCCGCGCTGACGGTGAAGGTTTGTCGGTGACGAGGGCGAGGGGCTCGGTGACGAGGGCGAGGGACTCGGTGACGAGGGCGAGGGACTCGGTGACGAGGAGGTGTATCGAACACTGGTTAGCGAGAATCTGCTGTCTTCTGCAAGTATTGATGATTATACTTGGACGCGTGTGTATTTGTCGCCGCATGCACAACATAGTGACTTTTCAGCCATGGCATCGTAAAGTTAAATGAAGCGACGATGCTGCTTGGACGTGTCATCTAGTGACAAGAGTGACAATTTATCGATGTGCCAACGCATCGATAACCCACAGTAGTTGATGACTGAAGCCCGGTCTGCTGTACAAAATACAAATATGATGGTAATGTTGGGATGAAACCCGGACAAAATAAGCAGTGAGCGTGACGCAGCACTTTTGTCCGGCCGATATTGCACTCTTAGCCTGCTAGTGAACGATGGATGTAATGCCATATGTTGTGGCGTGCCCAGAAATTGTAAAGGACGACGACATTACCTTGAGGGGCACAATTCGACTGAAATGGACGTCCACAATATTCGCCAAAATTGTGATTTGTCATCATATTATCTATGAATAGGGACTTTTTTCTGAAAGTAGATGACATTTTAATAATTTCTTACAGTATAGAGGTAAATCTGGAAAACAAAACTAAGGGGCGCCAGCTTTGCATGGGTGCATCGGGTCCAAAGGCCAAGGCACGCCCTGAGTGTCTCTTTGCTTGTTATGCCACCGTCCATATTAGCAGTTTTCACGAAGGATTTATTTTTACCCGGTAGTACCCGGTAGAACATGGAAATATTTCGTGCGTTTTAGGTAATTGAGTCTAAGAACACGGCTTTTGCCGGGTTTTTGTGGTGTCAATTGATACTTTATAGTTCATAATGTTTTAATTGATATTGAAAATATCCGGGAAAAGCCGTGTTCTAAGATTCAATTACCCAAAACGCATGAAATATTACCGAGTACAACCGGGTACTACCGGGTAAAATAAATCCTTCGTGAAAACGGCTATTGGCTGAGCTAAAAATGCGGTTTCTTGAGCGCATACTTCGCTCTCAAATTCCGACCTACCTCTCAGAATTCCTCTTTAAATTACTCTACCTCGTCAGCGGAATATTAACTGTAACTTCATTCTGGTACCCACTACCTATTGTATCCAGACATGTACCAATACCAAAGAATAGGATCCAAAATCCACAAGATCCCACGACAAACTGATTTTCCAGGACCCAGGATCCGCAGGATCCCACGGTTTATTATCTCCAGTATCGAAGATCCATAGGATCCCACGACAAAATGATCATGCATGATCCAGGATCCAACTAGATCCCATATTTTGGATCTTAGGGATCCTTGATCACAGATCTTGTTTTGGATCTTGGCACATGTCTGATTGTATCACATCTGTTCTCCCTGACATAGGTTTTGACAGCATTTGTAATTATCTCTCTCTCCTTTCAACATTCAGTGGAACCAGTTTATTTCAATAGCATATATTAATTGACATCAACTATCTTCTTTCATTCAGTCCCTCGGCTTCAGCTAAAAACAATTATATGGTGATTGATTTGGCGGCAATGGTCATTTGCTGGAGATTTGGTAACCACAACGTTGTATTTATCAAAGACACGACAGCGAGTGACAAGGAAGAACTAAACACAAATTGTCCAAGCTATTTTGAGACTTAGCCTGATAACATGTGAAGACAAAGCAGTCTCTCTTCATAAAAATTGGCAAGCAATTACCTTGACATACCCTTGAGCACTTGATGAGTCTGTCCCTCACATAGTTTTCAGCTGACAGAAGCTGTTTTATAATCTTCCCGTTGTGGTAAGCCACAAACAATGATGGAGCGCACCATTATTTCAAAACTCGTCCTGTATTTTCGCGAACAATTTGGCAGCATGGTGTCATACCCTAGTTTTATAAAACTGCAAGGTCAACGAATAGGTTCCTCCAGATTCATGTAATATCAATCTCTGTCTTGCGTCATTGTTACTCGAGTGACAAGTATTGATTTATAGTGTCACGCTCTGAAGCATTGCATAGTTGAACCGATGCCATTTTAGATCAGATGCTGGTACGTTTGTCAAAGGCTTACGACATTGTTTAAGTAGGTGACCACAAGGGTGCTGTCAGAGTGACGTCATCAAAGCGGTATTGTTTGCATAGGCATTTATGAATACAGATGATGATTTCAGACGCTACTTTGATGCAATATTTGGTGAATATCCCAAATATAATGGAATGAGGCATGTTCAATTTCATGCGCTGTAGCCAGTTGTAACCCGCGCCCTGGTGGGCCTCCGAGACAACTTCGCCATGATGGGGCGGTAAAAATGGTTCCCCCTCTAACCCGAAAACGAAAAGGGATAGAAAGACGCGAAAAAGCGTTCGAAAGCTCTCAACATGTATATTCGATGTTACGCAGACCATTTTTAGCTAAAGTCAGTATTGAGGTCGCCAGAGGTCATCAAAGGTCAAATTTCACAGTTTTTGGACTTTTCTTCGAACAATATCTCGTGAATTATGATAGCTAGGAACAAACAGAAAAAATCTCGAAAGCTCATCAAAAATGAAATCGCACCGGGAGTCCTCAAAATTGGGCTCAGATCAATAGTTTGGGCTCCAGAGGTCATCGAAGGTCAAACATGCCGTTTTTGATATAATTTGTTTTCCGGAATGACTTTTTACCTAAAAATTATAGAGCAGTTTTTCAACACCATCGTGTTTGTCTCGTCGAGGCGCCTTGAAACATATACTTGGAGACTTAGTAAGGTCAATTTTAAAACTTGACCTCAGGTCAAGGTTACTTAGTGACCCAGGTAGGCTATGCTGCGTATGGAGCGACGTAACCAGACAAGATAAACACAGTGGTGTCATCTGCTCGTCTCTATCTCTCTTCTATCAAGAGTTATTAGCAAATAATTGCCGATGACCTCAGATGACCTTGTAGAAATCACTGAGCAACAACTGCACCTTGGTCATCCAGAATGAGCAAAAATAACATGATTCTTAAAGAACTAGCCTGATCCAATGCATACTTTTTCGTCACACAGACCCGATGATGGGCTACGCCCGAAACCGTTGTCTATTTTATCTCTTTTGATTCATTTCATCAATATATTTAATAACATAAGGCTATGGTTTGTATTTTTTCTATTTTACATTATGAGCCTCAAAAAGCGCTATCCTACATACTTCGACAGTAGTTATGATCTTATGAAATCCTGCAAGTTTCAAATCTTTCGAACAAAATATGTGGCTTTGGCACGATCACAAACATTTTGGAAGGCAAGGTCACTTGACGTGACCTGGTGACCTGACCTGAGATGACCTGAAATCAAATTACTGACAAAGTGTGGACAATTGATGTTCAAACAGCTGTGCAAAATTTGGCGACGCTGCGGCCGCCGTTTTTCCGATGTTCTGGAAAACCCTCAGGGGTTTCAAAATGACCCTCACACCTGGGCGAGGGTTAAAGACAAACAAGTGTCCGCGGCATATTTCCTGTATCTGCCAGACGTGCACCAGACCAGCAGCAGCACTGCAGTGTTGCTATAGCAACAGCCCGTCCTCCTTCCTCAGCTCTCAGCCGGCTTGCATCATGCTTCCCCCTGATTAACTTCCTTGTGTCCACAGCGACCACCCGTCCACTATCCTCCCCTTAGCAACCGCGCGCCTTTCCTCCTTCCCGCCATCTTCGCGTCACCGCTGCCCCCATCACCACCGACCCCCACGGGCGGCCACGCTCCTCTGAAAGTGAAACCGGGTCGCACTCACTAAGCTGCGGAGTTCGGCGAACGCGACGCGTCAGCGGCGTATGGTGCAAGGCCCGCCCGGATGCTGGGACGAGGCCCGGCGGCGGCGGCGGCGGCGGCGGCGGCGGTGGCGGCGGTGGCGGCGGTGGCGGCGCGGCGGCGGCGGCGGCGGCGGCGGCGGTGACGAAGCGGTTTCGCCTGATGTGTACGCTCGCGGTGTCCTTCAAGGTCACGGTAAGCGCAAAAGTGGGTCAGGAGTGCTGCGATTTGATGCTTGGTTAGTGATGAGGAGGGGGGCTGGTTGAAGTATGAGCGGGTTTTGACGGCGAGGCTATGGGCAGTCGTGAGTTATGAGCGGTGTTGTGATTCATGCGGCGGTAAAGTCGGTAACCGAGACGTGTTTGGGTGTTTTCTTGGTCGGACGATTTAAGTTGTACGCTAGGAGAAAACCCGAAATGGGAACGTGACAGACAGTTTAATTGCTTATCCGGTGTTCATTGCCGTGAGTTGTCCGAAAACGATGTTGTTATGCTTATAGTAATGCTAAATGATAATTCGGTAAACCTTGAAAGATGTTAAGACCGACAGTCATGTGCTTAAAAAATAAATTAAACTGTGCCACCCACGTATACAGAAAGTGAATGGTCCGAATGGACATCGGCGCATAAGTAAAAAGAAAACATGATAGCATTACGGGTCTGCTAGTATAAGAAAGAATCATTATTTTAAAGACTAACTTTTTACGAGTGAGCGCCAAGCGCGAGCGAGTACTCGCTGAATTTGCATCACATTAAAGGGACACTGCCAGTTGCCACCTTACCAAAAGTTCTCAAATGTACGCCGCTTGTGGAGCTTAATATGGAGTAAATACTGCCGAATACGATTATGACATTTGTTTCTCACAAACATTGCCCAATTTCATAAAAAGTTACGTTTTAATATTTCGGCTGATGACGTCATATGAAGGAATTATGGGGAATAAAGAAAACCTTCACGCTGCCATAAATATGACTAGTGTATAGCTAATGCATGGCAAAAGTTAAAACAAGTCGACCGTAATCAACATTTAGTAAGGAGAGACGACGACATCGGATCAGACCCCCGTTCAAATACACTGGGGACTGGGGATGTTACAGATGTCAAAACCAAGCTCGAATTTCTCTGTGATTCGACCTCAGTGGTTGTTTTACTTATACGCATGCATAATTCATGCCAAGCACGCAAAATGGCTATCGTCAACTCAATATTGTATGGTGGGCAAGTGTTCCTTTAGCGGTCAACCGGCCGAGCCCGCCAGCCCGCCCGACCTGACCATAACGCTTTCTTCAGAATTTATATCTTTGGGAATCCGCATCAGATTGACAAGCAGAGTTTTTCAACCATCTGATAGCCCATCTTCAATAACATGATTATTGGCATGTTTCATTTCAGCGTGAGAAGTCAGCAATGGCGCGTGACACGTGCCGCGTCAGGGGTGGTCCGAAACAGGCTATCTGCCATAGCTGAGAAACGCCGGACGATTAAGCCTACCATTTGGTGGTGTGGTTTGAGCATCACACCACTGGCAATGATAAGCATAGTCAGACTCTGGGTCACACTGCACTTGCGCACCGTGCACACCCCTCATTCGTAACTTATGTCTTGCTATCGATTTCGCTCGACTCGCTCGTCCTTCGTCCGTTCTAAGGCGTCATGCTGGTTATATAACCCGCGCGCTAGAAGCTAAACTTAAACCATAAGCCCCTCAGCGTAAGAAGTAATGTATTATCACAGGACGTATCACATACCGATTATGGGGTCTGGCATAGTGGGTAACATTTGATCGTTAGACACGTAGTTCTGGAATACAAAGATACATTTTCATAAATTGAATAGCTAAAATTATTTACACTACTATTTAGTTTGATTTATTATAAAAATGAATGCTTACTATTGTTGAATTTAAACATGCTAACGTAATCTGTTTTGCCTCGCTGACAAACCGACAAATACACACCAGTTCCCCGCCGCTCAGTTAGGATGATACCTCAGAGCTCAGGTAGCCACTATGCTACTGATTCACGGATAATCGCGTAATAATGCACCTGCAGCCAGCATTCAATAAAGCCGCCACATGATTTCACGCTCAGCGAAAATGGCTGCAGGTAAAGTTGTGCTTGGAATTGTGACCAATTCCAATAGTTGCAAATCCAATCCAATAGTTCCAATAAATACAATAGTTCCAATAGTTGACCAAATCCAATAGTTCCAATTGTGCACTGTTTTACAAGCTTTGTTTTGTTCTATAAGAAAGGCATTTGTAGTATCAAGTAAAGTTCTACATGGGGCGGCTATCCCCATGGCTGGCCGAACCCCATGGTTAATGGGGTGGGCCGGTCTGGAAAATCTCTAGATCATGGCTGTGGCTACGACTGTGGCTGCATAAGTGCATAGTCTACAAGGGATTTTGTTTTGCATCAATATTATCAAACCAATCATGGTTTAAACAAGTCGTGACATGTTGCCATGACAATAGACTGGAAATAAGCACATCATATAAATTTACACAAATCCTTACGGCTGGCCAACGGCCAGCCATTGACATTTGGTAGTGGCTGTAGCTGGCTGTGGCTCTGATGCCATGGCTGTGGGGCGCAGGGGCGGTTCTCCCATGTAGGCAAGGTAGGTAATGCCTACCCAGTCCGGTAGCCATCTCCCGATACCGATATTTATCTCCCCTTTTTTCCTTTTTTATCTCTGTTTTATATAATTCTTTGCTATCAGAATAGGCCTATTTTGGAGCAAATTTCCCATATTTTCCAATAGAATTTTCTTCGAAACCATATATTAAGCACAAATTTAAGAAAAATCTTGCCTAAGCTTGCCTACCTCGTCCTACTAGATTCTCGAACAGCCTGTGTATAAATCTATAGGGACCTGCTGGTAGATAGTAGCTGTAAGGTCGGCAAATAGACTAGAAATCCACAAGAAGACACCTTTTTCAAGCGCAATAACTTCAAAAAATAAGTATGACTGCGATACCAATTGTTATTTTAGGCCCGCACTAGCTTGCTACATAAGGGTTCAATTATTATTTCAAAGAAATTTTTTTGAATGAGTCATCATTCTAGAAAAACGACTGTATTACCGCGCTGCAAAGCTTTTTAATAATACTTTCTACGCTAGCTTCCGTCAGACGAGAAAAAACATCGACCCAGGGAAATGGAGGGCTTACTCGAATAGATAACTGAAAGGACTGCTATTAACCGTTTTTACGAATAATCTATTCGCCAGGAACATCCTCATCGGGTGGTGTCGATGAAGTGGACAGAACATTTGCACTTTACTGTACGTGCATAAGTGCATAAGGCGATGACCGAGCGCCCCCGCTCGGTCATCACCCCAAAAGGTGATTGGGGGGATGATTGGGGTTGGGGTGATTGGGGTGACAAAATGTGACCCAAAAGGTGCTCGGTCATCACCCCAAAAGGTGTTTTACTGGTGGCATTGCAAACAATCCTTAAGGCCCGATGTCGTTTCAGATCGCGTAATGTCAATGAAATTATTTTCGGAATGCATAATAGTCAACGTCTTATTTTGCTTTGTTTGTTCTATTCCAGCCATTTTCTATGTAAATAACACGTAACTGACTGCCTAGCAGTCGTTCCACAAAATACAATATTACAGTGCATGCCTGTGAACATTTTGCGGTTATTGATAGTATTTCATCTAGTGCTGATAATTTTAGCTATTCCAAAAATAACAATGCAACTTTATTTGTTACACCATATGGCCGATTCCGACAAGCGGGTCTGCCAATTTCAAGATCAATTAAAAAATGTAAATGTCGCAATGTGTGTATATGTCGCTATCGCTATATATGTATATTTGCCCGACCTTAACCTGGTGAATGACGTTCCTTGGATTATGTTCAATACCATTCACCACGTGTGACTTTCGTTTTAGGGGAAACACCCTGCTTATGTGGGTCCATTTTCAGTATCATGCGAGAAACAAACACTGACGAAATGTCCGTTTGGGATTTCTGTGTACAAATTGCATCAGATGAGCATGACACTGCACAAACGAGAAGTATGTGCCTTGCACTGAATGAATTGCAAGTCATGGTTTCCAATCCCAAGGTTGTACTCAGTGTATAACTTCCTTTTGTGTCAAAAGCTTTAAACTGCACCTTCCAGGCTGCATCTGATTTACTTATGGGTTCTTCAATATTGCAGTATACAACGCCGCAATTGCGTTGCACACTCATTGCAGCCTTTGCCCGGCATTGGTTGGGGGGGGGGCGTTTAACGCCCCCTGCCGGTTTTTCGTTATAACTTATAACTAAAAAATATTAGCGCTAGCAGCGTGAAACTGTAGGTACCTCAGTTTACATCCATTTCATGCATCATATATGCAAACAACTACCGTCACAAACTTCAAAATGATATCATCATTTTTGAATAAGTGATCGCATTTACAGTGCTGGTAACTGATGACGTCATGTTTTAAAGTCACGTTTTTTGGCTTTTATTGACAAGATACAGACAAGTAAATGACATCACCGTATTTCTGAGACAAAAATGGTCTAAAACATGCCTTTTTTATTTATATTTGTAAATTTCAAATTTGTACATTTATTGACCTTACTTTGATCTTAACTTGACATTAGCCGTTTTCACGATGGATTATTTTGCACAAAATGTTTTGAAACATCTTAAGATGTTTTGAAATGTTTTAGCATGAAAGTTTGTGTATACTTATTCTTTTCTTAACTACACAACTTTTGAAAGCGATTTTTGTCTGGAAATGTCTCTTAGAATTCTAGACGCATATGTTCTTTAGAAACGGACAATTTTGGATCATAATCTCGTAATGAGCTCATTTCATGTTTCCATAACTTTTGAATAATGATTATATCGCCCAAATCAGTAACTTATTTTTCTTGGAATATATCGTATACTAAAACTTTCATACTAAAACATATCAAAACATATTAAGATGTTTTAGTGCATGGCCGAATAAGTATTTCCCATTGACCACGTGCTTAACTTAAGCCGTGTATTAACTGGAGTGTTAATACATCCCGGAGTAGATATATAAAACTAGCTGAGCCTTTAGAGTCAAATGACCCTGCATGAGCTCAATTAGATATAATGTATACTGTAACTTAAATTCTGTACTCGAAAAAAGTTTGTATTGCGAGCTACGAAAACGGCCAACTGCACTAAACGCGTTTTAATGCTTACTCGTGGCATTAAAAGATTCAGTTATATGAACTCGCCTTCCGGCTCGTTATCATAAACCTGCAATCATTAATGCCACTCACTGGCATAATAACTCATATATCTAAAACATTTTCGTCTAAATGAATCTTGGTGAAACGGCTAGTTATCTCCATACCTCTCATTTGGTTTACATGTTAAATGTTCCTATTCATAGTGGCAGAATAAGACGCTATGTGGAAAGAATGTTATTCTGCACTGTTATTTCTGCACTATAGACAGGATCTTCATCATTTAGCAGATCACACTCTCTCGACTAATGGATATAAGAATACACCTTTCTAAACTCTTTGCGGCTGGTCATGGACTGCAGTACTCGTGTCAAAAAAAGATTTGGCACTCGACCTTCGTCTCGTGCCAAATCATTTTTAACACCTCGACTGGCAGTCATTTCCCAGCATCGTTCAGAAATATATATTACTTTACATATGTTTACATGCAGTTTGGTGGCCAAATGAGTATCACTATCGCTTTCCAAGCTCAAAATTATCCATAAAACATATGTTGCATGGCTTTCGTAGATATTTTGTGTATAGTGATCTTTTGTGACCCGACACTGACCTTTGATATTTGCCAATAATCTCACTTTCGATCATGCAGGATGTGTATCATACATTTAAAAGCACCTTGGGTGATCATGGTCGCAACCAAAAGGTTTGGATTGAAAGTATGGACCATAAGCGAAAATACCTTGATTTTGACCTTTGACCTGATCGTGAATGACATGTGAGCTCAGTTCGCGATTTTCAAGCACGCTTTAAAATGTTATCAATGAGTGCTTTCGAATGCCGCCTTGCGCGTCTCGCTGCAATCATTGGTTCGGAAGATACCCCCCCCCCCTCCGCCAATGGGGCTCAGATCAGACCCCAGTCAATGACGAGTTAAAGGGAATGTTTCACTTCTCTGAAAGTTGCCCAATGTACGCCACTTGTGGTGCAAAATATGAAGTAATTGCTGCCGAACACGATTCTGACATCTGTTATTCTCCACACAGTGGCTCATTTCCATGAAAAACTAAGTTTAGTATTTGGGCTGAATGACGTCATATGAAGGATTTTGGGGAAATAGAAAAACCTTCACGCTCAATATGTATGACTAGTGTAGGCTAATGTAATAGGCAAATGTAAAACAAGTCTACTTTCATCAACATTTGATAAAGAGAGATGACGACATCGGCTTTAAGAGGCGATTATAATACACTAGGGCCTTATTTTGTGCAGATGTCAAAACCAAACTCAAATTTACTTTCGATTGGACCTCTGTGGGTGTTTTAACTTCTACTCTACTTAATTTCAATGCAAATCCAGCAAAATGGTCATCTCAACTCAAATATAATGTTAATGTGAAACATTCCCTTTAAAGGAAGTGAGCCTACTCTTTTGGAATGTCAAATTTATTTTGTTACGTCATGAAGCTATTGGTTTGATTGTTGGATACGATAGAATTCACGTTTGGAGCCCCTTTAGCTGAATTTGTACCAATATTTTGTTTTGCATATTGCATTGTTTCGATACCCATAAACGATCGCCACTATAAGCAGAAGTGAAAAAATGAAGTAATGGCTAAATTAATGATTGTGGAGGCGGCCAGTGAGGCGGCCGCGTGTTAAGTTAAGTTTGTATCTTGTGGAGGCGGCGTATGCTATGCCTTTAATCTTAGTTCATTAACATATAAACATTGAATTGCGGTCATTTTTGATTTTTTACATTCGGTGGCCTACAACTCAATACGTTTTTGGCCAATTTGTACAGTTTTTTATTGATACAAAGCGCCGTCTATTTTAAGTAGGTACACTAAAATGATGCATATCGACTGGTAAAATTAGAACATAATTATTTACAGATGAAAAACAGATTGGGTGGTTAGATTTCGCCTTCCTCTCCAACTGCGTGTTAAGTTTGTAACGGATAAATAAAGATGCTTCATTATATCTGACAATTAACTAAAAACATATAAAAAACTATTCCGCACTTGACAACTTTTTTGATTGACCTCCTTACAAAAATTGTGTTTAAGTTATATTGCATTTAATGTTTGTATGAATTTTCGAGCACGGCTCATGAATAAAAAAAAAAAAAAATCCAATGCCTTGCATAATCACAGCGTTAAAGAGACTAAAAATTATATCCACTTGTTAACTGGACAATAATAGCAAAAATGTAATCATACAAATATTAAACCGGTATACTCCGAAATCGTTCAGCACTTCAACGGCAATTTGTAAAGGTGACATTTTGAATACATTATTTGATATCCTTCTCTAAATCAGCATATTGCATTCGATTCGATGAGAAGTTAATGAGCAATGTGACAAAGTCGATGCAATGACATTCCCCGGCATTTGTTGTGAAACAAGTTCATTTGATTTCACATTTTTCATGACATGGCGATAATCGATTATCAACCGGTTGCATGCGATGCTTCAACCGAGGAAGCAGCACCTGCCTCATGATCTCAGACGTACACATTTGACCTTGACCTTGCCAAACCTGCCATGGCGCTTACCGGATCAGAATGACCGGCTACTGCGTTACACAACACCCAGTGCATGCATAACGCATACCTCTGTGATGGCGGATCCGCCCGGCTAAGTGTGTCATCAAGGGAATATCAAAACGTTTCATAATAAGCTGCCTCTGTAGCGGCGTCTTCCCCAGAGCAGCGTGACGCAATTTCTCTGAGAGACATTGCGTCACGCTGCTCTGAGACGCTGCTCTGAGTCACGTCACGCTGCTCTGAGACGCTGCTCTGAAGTCACGTCCACGCTGCTCTGAGACGCTGCTCCTCTGAGTCACGGTCACGCTGCTCTGAGACGCTGATCCTCTGAGTCACGTCACGCTGCTTCTGAAGCGCTGCTACTCTGAGTCACGTCCACGCTGGCTCTGAGAAGCTCGCACTTCTGAGTCAACGTCCACGCTACTCTGAGACGCAGTGCTTCCTGCTAGAAGGTCAACGTACGGACGCTGCTCGAGACGCTGCTCCTCTGAGTCACGTCACCTGCTCTCAGACGAGCTGCACTTCTGAGTCACGTCCGCTTGCTCTGAGACGCTGCTCCTCTGAGTCACGTGCACGCTGGCTCTGGAACGCCCTTGCTCCTGAGCTACACGTCACGCTGCTCTGAGAGCTGCTCTGAGTCACGTACGGCTGCTCTGAGGACGCTGCTCCACACTGAGTCCACTTGCTCACGCTGCCTACACGCTGCTTTAGTAACACGTCCACGCTGCTCGGTATGAGACGCTGCTCTGAGTCACGTCACGCTGCCTGGACCGCTGCCTCCTCTGAGTCACGTCACGCCTGGCTTCCTGTAGAGACTGCTCTGAGTCACGAATCACCTGCTCATAGAGCACGGCTGCTCTCTGAGACAAACGTCACGCTGCTCTGAGACGCTGCTCGAGTCCACGTCACGACACTGCTCTCTGAGACGCTGTCTGAGGCCACGTACGCTGCTGCTGAGACGCTGCTCTGAAGTCACGTCACGCTGCTCTGAGACGCTGCTACTGAGTCACGTCACGCTGCTTGAGTCAACGATCACCGCAACCACTGGTCAGAGGACAGCTGAGCTACATGAGATCACGTAACGACGACTAGCTCCTGAGTCCATCGATCAACTGCTGGCCTCTGAGACGCTGCTCTGAGTCACGTCACCGCTGAGCCTCTGATCACGTCACGCTGCTGCACGCCTGCTCTGAGTCACGTCCACGACTGCTCTGAGACGCTGCTCTGATCGTCATTCTTGTGTCACCGCTCTCTGATCACGTCACGCCTGCCTGGCGTCGCTCTGAGCCACGTCACGACCTGCTCACGCTGCCTACTGAGACTACTTGAGACTGAGACTGACTGAGCTGAGACTGACTGAGCTGACGCAACTGATGAGTGAGAACTGACTGAGCTGCGACTGACTCGAGCTGAGACTGATGAGCTGAGACTTACTGCAGCTGAGATGACTTGAGCTGAGACTGACTTAGCTGAGACTGACTGAGCTGAAGACCTGACTGAGCTGAGACTGGACTGAGCTGAGACTGACTGAGCTGAGACTGACTGAGCTGAGACTGACTGAACTGAGACTGACTGAGCTGAGACTGACTGAGCTGAGACTGACTGATCTGAGACTGACTGAGCTGAGACTGACTGAGCGTTTGTGCTGCCAGGACAGCGAGTTTGCAGCCGCGTTATAGGTCATGTACTCTTCCCCTGCCTGCCGCCCAGCCCGGCCTCGCCAACGTGAGCCTCCCGGCCAGTGCCATCCCAAAGCCTCCAGCCAGCAGTGCTCACCTGGATGGACCTGGTGATCACCTGGACCTTTTGGACCTGGAAGCGTCGACTGGCCAACCAATCTCACCTCGGACTAAAAATCCGCTGTTAGAGTTAGGAAAATGTATGCGCAAATGCAGGCGCAAATGTTATCATGAATGTGAAGAATGATCGCGACCCTTTATAAGACCCCGAGTTAGCCTGCTACCGGCCCGGAAACAAAGGACATCAAATTAATTGGACAATTTTGCAGGGATATCCCTGCAAAGTGTTATACGTATAGAAGTGTGTCAGAGTGTTATAAAAATGTGATTAAGGCAATGGAATGATTGATATGATAAGTGTTATTTTGATAATTGTACATCAACAAAACTGATTATGCAAAATAAACAACGACCGAATAAAAACAAAGGCAATGTCTAAGCAGAGATGAATGAGCGATGGAGAACCTCACCCAGCTTCGGAGCCTGAAAGTTGTGGTGACGTTCAATTAAACGCATGGACAACAGACAACACTAGGCCTAAGTTATTATGCCTAAGCTTTAATATCACTCTCGTATCAATATGTTTGGTTGTATTTGTGTTACAATAATGATTTGTATTCAAACCTACTTGCTCCGAGAAAATAAGGTCAAGCATGTCATTCACTTTCAAAAATGAAAGCATGCATTTGTTCCGCTTGTCCAGTTACTGCTTTCGTCTATATTTCTGCAGGCCTTAAGCCCCTTATCACCAACTATTTTCTTCCATCACTGAACTTTAAAAATAATGTATTATTTAATACAAATCAGCAAGCTTAAAGTCCCACTCAACCACGGAGAAGAGATAATAGGGAGGCGCCTTGATGCCCCGGTTTCCCCCATTGCTTGTCTGCGACACGCACATGCTGCGTATTCGCCCGGCCGATTTTCTCTCAGAAGGAAATGCCGCTCGCCGCCCGCTCCATGGCTGGGACGCACCAATGAGAACCCATTAATACGTACAAATGTGACGTTAGAGCCTTCCTTTTATTTNAATCCGTTGAGTTTTCAGATTTTGGTATAGGTAGGGGCACCACTGTAACTGATGACCCCCCCCCCTTGGAGATTTTCTGGATCCGCCCCTGCCTGACACTGCTCTTACCTCCGATCGGGGAGCGGAATCACACGGTGAACGCTGATATCTCCATTTGATCTTCCCTTTCTATTTGTCAATGACGATATTCACTCAGAATTCCAGGTGCACTTGTGTTGCAGTACGCAGAGCCAGAGGACTCTATATGTTCTGAAGTGGTCTGATTTCTGAAAAGGAATACCTGCAGCAGCTAATTCATCGTATGGAACAGAACAGACTGACATTCTTTTTAGTGCAACTGAGTCAATCAATAAATTATGTTTGCAAAAAAGCCAAAAGGCCTTAATCAGACATCACAATACGAGCAAAGTCACGTGTTACTATGGACTTCAGACCCCGTGAGACCCCGTTTTTTGTCAATAATTTGTTAAGAAATGGCTGAATCCAAATTACATTTTCGCACTGTCTATTCAAGCCCAGGCACCGATTTCTGTCCGTATAGTCTGTTAGTCTGTCCATATAGTCTGTTAGTCTGTTAGTCTGTTCTGTCCGTATAGTCTGTATAGTCTGTCCGTATAGTCTATACGAATTAAACACATTTCGAAGATTGTATGACCTCAGCAATTTCAGAGTTGTACACTTCGTGATTACAGAACTACGATTGCAACGACGATGCTGATATGTGTTTTCGCCCTAATTATGTGGAGTTTCACTGTAAGAGTAAAACTTAAGGCCCGGAAACATGCCACGAAGTGTAAAGCACCCGATCTGATGACGTCATAAGACTTGAAATTGTAGAATGAAGAATAGCGTAGCTTTTCTGAGATTCAACAATTTCCACTGGGTGGTCGCTCAGGGAAGTATTGGCTGGCCTGTTTGTCCGTCTGTCTGTCCAGACGCGATATACAGTCCAGACGCGCCTCTACAGGCCGGTCGAACGGTTGGCACCAGATATTTCAAAGTTTGAGGACACGTATATTTCTACTAGATGTAAGTGTTTTTGACCCCGAGGGGTGCAAATTCTGTTCCCAGGGGGTAAAAGACACACATTTTTGACCTATCTACTTATTTGGTAAAAAGTATCAACAACTGTTTTCTCGAACCATAATTTGTATACAACATATTTGTTTTGCTTCTTCTTTAATTTGCCTCCTGATTTTGTAATTAGAAAAAACATTGCAACAGGGATTATCATGGATCGGGTGCACCCATGGGTGCCTACTCAATTCTTCCGATTGTCTGGGTTGGGTATGCATTTTTACCTTTCATTGGTACTGGGCGGGCAATGGCATGGCAATTATATAATAATGTCGCTAAGCGTTATTTTTGCTTGACAACCAGATGTTTAACCAGGTAAATATGTTTTTTAAATGATATAGGACACTTAAACAATAGACTTTGGCAATTATATGACAACAATAAGTCGTGGTAAGTAATAGGTCAGTAAGATTGCTTAAATCATGTCTGATTCTTAGCCTGATCCAATATGATAATGTTGACCGCGAAGTGCTCGGTAAGTCAAAATTAACAACAACACACAGGTGCCTGATATTATTTCTTGTCAATAGTATGAAAGTCAACATGCTAGGGTATTGGTTGCGAATTTTGTGAAAATGACTATCTGCCTTATCTGAATGGGCCCCAATGGGCATGGGTATAAATATTATGAATTTGAATGGGCTGCGTCAGTGACGGTCTGGGCTTGGTGTTCATGGGCTTCGGCTGGGCTGGGCTTGGGGTTTGGGCACCCATGATAGTCTCTGCGTTGCAATTGGTCAATATTTTTTTTAAAAAAAATTAAGAAACAAATGTTTATGTGGAAAAGAGCATCAATTCATGCTAATTATGAAAACTAATCTGTAAAACACGTTTATTTGACCTCTTATTTAATCTTGATGCATTCATTTTTCGAAAACCACTTAGAAGTTTGTCCATTACACAAAACAAAAATCGTCACGTAAATTTGCACGTAAATGCGTGTTTGCAGCTTGCGGCACTAGAGATGGCGCCAACATGTTAGGTTATTTTTGTGTGTTTTCACCTTCTCTTTATTTTATTTTAAAAAAAAATCGAAAAACGTCTACAAATTGGCCAAGATTACAAAATGCACTTGAATGCGTATTTGCACCTTGCGGCACTGTTGAGAGCGCCAATACAATATGTTATTCCGGTGCCTTTTCACATCGTCTTTAATTTGGATTCGTTGAATTTTTCTCAAAAGCGCCTAAAAATCAGTAAAAAATGAAAAAAATCGCATGTTTATTTTCACGTAAATGGTATCATTGTACGATTTTGTAACCCTAAGTTCAAATCTAGAGGCCGTTAATGCTCGATGGCATTAATGGTCTCTAGATATAAGATGATACGAGATATCCGGTTCTGAAGTATTTGAATTAATTTGCATGCTTTTATGCCCAAACGCTGTTTTGCTGAAATGCTGCTGTTATTTCGATAGCTGAAAACAATTTACATCGTTCCACTACCCATTAAGTCGCCTCATTCGGTCATTCAGTGAGGACTATTTGCACGCTCAAATCTCCCCCTCCCCCAACTTGAACCTAGTTCCTGTGTCTCTGCCTAGCCACATGAACCCAAAAGACTACAAAACAAAAACTATGAACTACAGGGATTTCATGGCTCTAGATCCAGTTAACTCAATACACGTGATACGGTGGGTCTTGTATGCCTCGACTCTTTACTTTGCAGTAATCCGTTGACAAAGTATTGACAATATCGTTAAAAACGTTTAGTATCCCTCTCAGACCAACCGATGGCCCTCTCGGGCTGCTGGAGGACCCTCTTGGGCTGCCGCGCGTAGGGATCTCTGAAGTGTGGAAGAGGATACCTACTATGGATTTCAGGCCCCGTGAGACCCGTTTTTTGGCGATAACTTGTTAAGAAATGACCGAATCCGAGTTAAATTTTCGCACTGTCTATTTCAGCCCAGGCGCCGATTTCTGTCGACATAGTCTGTTAACACAAAATCAAAACTTATGGTACTTGCCATTGACTCGTAACGTTACGATCTGCGCGGTAGCCCATTCCACAGCAGAGGCTATCGTGACGTAGGTTGTGTTCCTCAAAAGCACGTGCTGTCTTATCGTATCATCGTTCGGAAGGTAGTCCACGGCTGTTGATGGTCACAACTCACATCCTACGTCACGGTCAGCACTCTACTGTGGTCACTGGGAATTGGTTTACCGAGCAGATCTTAACGTTACGAGTCAATGACAACTACCATAAGTTTTGGCTTCTTGTTAACAGACTATACGGACAGAAATCGGCACCTGGGCTGAAATATACTATGCGAAAATTTGATTCGGATTCGGACATTCCTTAACAAATTATTGCCAAAAAGCTGGGTCTCACGCGGTCTGAAATCCATTGTAGGTAATGGTTACTGTGGAAAATGTATGTTTAAAAAACAAGCTTTTCTGGCAGGGGATCGTTTATATTGTACAAAAAGGTCAGCAGGCAACAGCGCAATCATTAATATTTGTCTGCTGTTGAGATCGCAGAAGACGCATCGCACGGTGCAAAAAAAAATGTTCTGGAGAGGCTGTCACCACCATCCCTCAGAAGATTACTGGTCAAAGAGACGCCCATTATTGTATGCCTTCAGCAGAAGGCGATCTGACATCAGTAGTGGAGCGGAATAATGGCCACGAATAGCCACATCCATTATTGTATTGTACGGATCAGTTCAACCGACATAAGGGAGGTAAGGGAAGGGAGTGTCTCCTCGTGGGGATTTACCGGGCGGTGAGAGAACTGCAGCCAGGGTGAAAGAGGACTGCAGCATTGTCATGAACGATCACCCAATCACCGACAGTTACTGTCACCAATCACCAATTACCAATATATTGTTTTTTACAACAATATATTGTCCAAATGATTACTAAATCAGTCCAACTCATTATATTTTGATCGGATTGGATCCAAGATTTGATTTTGAGTGAATTTTCATTGGACTGAACCCATTTTTAAATATTAAATATTAAACAACCATTTGATTCAAGAGTTCATGATAGTTGATTCTGCATGAAGTAGATTATTTCACGACAACAAATTTGTAACATTAGCCGTTTTCACGATGGCTTATTTTGCGCAAAATGTTTTAAAACATTGTAAAATGTTTTAAAATGTTTCAGTGGTAGCCGTCCTCACGATGGGCTAATTTGCGAGAAATTTTTTAACCCTTGCCGTATGGGACCGTAGGGCAAGGGTTAAAACATTTTTTCGACAATAAGTCCATCGTGAAAGCGGCTACCCCTGAAACATTTTAAAACATTTTAAAATGTTTTAAAACATTTCGCGCAAAATAAGCCATCGTGAAAACGGCTATTATAACTTATTCAAGCAACCACTATTTATGTAAAATGTTGACAATTTTCTAGGATTCCGAATAAAACGAGTTGGATCGGGTCAGCTTTAAAGACACTTCATGGTTTTGGATTGGATGTGGATTGACCGCGCACTGGAGAGGGGTATGCCACTAACGCGCACTGGAGAGAGAGAGAGGGCACTTAAGTGCCCCCCTGAGATCTCAGAAAGTATGAAAGCTAGAACGATCAAACTCACAGGGTATGTAGGTACTATGATGATCGACATTTGCTGAAATTTAGGTGAGCTTAGATCAATATCTTAACCCGCGCGGCGTAGGGGGGGTAAATAGTACGTCCCCCCCCCTCACGTATTTCCGCAATAACTTAAAAAACAGTAACAATAACGACGTTCAAAGTTCCAGTACCTTATTCAGCTACCAATTTGTTGACGTCTACACTAAAAAAAAATCATCGAAAAAAGTTGCGAGAACTTTGCGACGATATGACGTTTTGATGACGACGTCATGTCATGCCGTTTTGGTTGATTAACAGATAAATGTTTGAGTGCATCGTATAGAAAAAACATTACTTTGAAAAGGCAAAGCGTCAAACGCAAACTGTCTAAGAAAGGAAATTTTAATTCTCTACAAGATGACAATTCCGGATTTCAAACTTGTGGGTTCTTTGACCCCCAAAATAAAAAATCAAAAAAAAAATGCAGAACTTTCCCAAAAAATTGAAATTTCAAAGGTATCTAACAAAAAAACGGAAGTATAATGAGATACCAAGCGTAATGAATACCCAGACCAAATTTCAAACGTAATAGCTTCGTGTTTCAGTGACTGATTGCTCTCCAAGATAAGTAAGGTAATGACATCATTTTTTCAAATAGTACATCGTTTTTTTTGGATACTTTCTTTTGCACTGGATTACAGGAGTCTATATATATTGAGCGTATATTCCTCTTGGTTGTGTTCAATGAGACAAAACTTAACCATAGAAAAACATGGCTTTTACTACTTGTGTTACATTCTAGTATATTCCGTTCCAGTTTCAAGTTTTTGAACCTTAGATTACCCTGATACGTTGACCGTGTGTTCACGGGGTCAAGTTGTGAGAGAACTCTGTTTGCATTATCGAATAATCACTCTACGTGCTAAAATACAGACATACAGATGTCGTCCCCTAAAACATAGTGCTGTCACCAACAGTCGCTGTTATTTGACCCTCTTTCGTGGTACTCTCGAGTTGAACCTTATATGTGACCATGACCCGTTTGACCTTAGCATTTGCAATGGCAATAATTCTACTTTACACTTAATATGCAGGCATGAACATTGTATTACACCTTTTGAAAGATTCTCGTTATGTTGCATTGACAGTCTTAATCAAAGGGCATTTTATTGAAAGTAATGAACCATTAAACTCCAATGTAACATTACATCGAAACTTTTCCCTATCTGGACCTTGACTGTGACCGTTACATATTTGACCTACTTGAAAAATATTTCGGGTAGTGCATTTTACATTCCATTCGGTGATTTTTCGAATGACGAGCTTATTACGAGATCGCAGCGCCTTAGCTTACGTTCCCAGCTACGCTGTGTTATGACGTTCGGAAAGATAAGAGGCAGGTTATAAATCATATTTACCCCCCCTACGCCGCGCGTTCGGCGAGAGACCCCTACGCCGCGCGGGTTAAAGGTCAAATGAGGTCATGAAGGCTACATTTGGCCACATGTCACCATTTTGGGAATTTTACCTCTGTAACGTCACAGATTACTATCAATGTGTATTAATATAGTTTTATGCACGAGTGGGATTAATGATTCAGTTTATGAACGAGGTGAAGGCATGTTCATAAACTGAATCTTTAATGCCACGAGTGCATAATATACGAATACTGCACAGGGTAGCGGTCAATAGTCAAAACTATTGCCTGATGTGGCGTCACTGTAGCCCTTGGGTGAAGACTCGGGCTGGGGGATCCAAAGGCGCGTAACTTTCTTACGCGCTTGCCTTACGCCCGCGCTTCCTGGGTGCATAAGTTGATGCGGAAGGATGCCATTTTGGGTTGAAAAACGATAAATGTTTGATGCATCGTAGAAAACATAACTTAAAATACATTGCAAGCGTAAAAATGAAAAAAGGAAGGAAATTGAGTTGTCTACAAAATGACAGCCTCGGATTTCCAACATTTTGGGTTTTTAACCCCTCAAAATAAAAATAAAAATAAAAATCTGAAATTTCCCACCAAATCAAAAGTTTTCAAGGTAATAAAAACTGGAATATACATAAGAGAACCAAGTGTCAGAAATACTCAAACCAAATTTCAAGTAATATCTTTAATTTTCAGTGACTGATTGTTCACCAAGCAGAAGTAGCTAATGACGTCATTTTTCAAAATAACTTTTTTTTATTTTTGACCTGATACAGATATATAAATGCCATTGCTGTATTTATCAGACAAAACTGATCTAGAAACATGCCTTGTTTATTCAAAGGTATTAGTCAGTTTCCAGTTTTGACCTACGATGACCTGACCTTGACCTGTTATGGGGTCAAGTAGTGAAAATGGTTAATGCTATCGAATTTTACGTGTAAAATAACCCCTTAAAACATGTGTCACAAGACATTCGTTGACCTCTTGGTAACAGTGACCTTTTGTGACCTGATCTTGACCTTGACCTTTGCATACAATTTCACTTTTACTTAATGCAGGAGATGTATAAACCCCTTTGAGAGCTTAATGTGCATTGATAGTCTTAATCAAAGGTTTTGAATTGAAAGTATGAACCATTAACTCAATCAACTCGATTTTTACATATAGCCTGACCGTGACCTGACCTTTGACGTAACTTGAAAAATGTCGGGTATGCATTCGATTCGTTTCATTGAGATCTTTTGGTCGCCGCCTTGCGCATCTCGCTGCGGTTATTGGTTCAGAAGATACGAGGGGGTAAAATTTACCCCCTACGCCGCGCGTTCGACTGGATACCCCTACGCCGCGCGGGTTAAGTTCCTGGCGGTGGCATTATGAATATGCACTCAACGACAGACCTAAGTTCGTTTTCACCAACCGCGATACACACCTCATGATTGAAAATCATTGATTGGCAAGGAAAAAGAATCGAAGTAAACTAAGAGGAAGCGACACGATTTCTTTAGTCATCGCCACCGGTGATTCACGAAAATGCACCTAAAAATGTTTTGCTTATATGCTTCCAAAACATATATCCGGAGTCAGAGTCGGCAAAGTTTTACCGACTCCGACTCCGACTCCGACTCCGGCCGAAATCACCAACTCCTACTCCGACTCCGACTCCTACTCCGACTCCGACTCCGACTCCGACTCCGACTCCGACTCCGACTCCGACTCCGAGTCCGCAGCCCTGATTACAGGTATAAGAGGTGCTGCAGTGGCGAGGCACAACGATGATCGGTGTCTCCTCCACCGTCGGAGACACCAGTTTCACATACCTAACAGTCTTCCTATCTCCAGGCCACACCAAGACTGCAGCGCTTATTGGATGTATAGAACATAGCAGCGATTTTCTGGCATTTTTCCTCATCATCCCTTTCGTCATCAGCAACGGCTGTCGCAGCCCAGCGCGGCTTCTGTCAGATACCCGTCTTCCCACTTCTGCTCTTGACTCCTACTACCTTTGTTATTAGCTCCTACTACCTATTCAAGGGACTTTTCGAGCAACATTTGCTCACCCGCCTTGAGTATATGAAAAGAATGTGTTTGATTTATGTACCATATAAAACACAGATTGGATCGTTGCAGGGCGTTTATTCTAGTAGCTCAAACAACTTTGTTTTGCCGGCTGAAATTGGATGTTTGTGTGCGAGGTAACGGATTGTTGATACGCTCATTGACCTAAATCTGTTCCATTTAACTTAGTTGACTAGCCATATTTAGTTAATTAGTTTGCTGCGGAAATGACATATTTCGTAATCCAGACTTAGATGAGGCATCTTTAATTCAAGTCACATAAGTTAAACTAAAGATAAATATGCAAATAATTTCTTTTGAAGAAACGCAGAAGTCATCAACGTGCTATGGCTAACCTTTAGCACTGATAACAACAAGGAACATGATCAATATCGTGCACGTAATCAGTGTCACAACGCTGCAAACATTACTACGAACTCACCATTTCACCGGTGAAATTAGGAACGCTGTATAATAGCCTTTGTTTGACTGAGACGTATACTTTAAGCTCGAGTAAGAATTTTTGTCGACTCTGGAACGTTCTGCCGGAGCTAGCGTAGTTCCCGAGATATTCGAAGGTTTCTGGAGAAACGTCCTATATTTGGCAAATTTGACCTTTCATAACATCTGGTGACCTTAATATTGACCTGAGCCGAAAAACGCCGAAGCATGTTCATTCTTGACAAGACCTTTCGAACGTCTTTTCTTTCTAGCCCTTTTTATTTTTTATTTAGCGTGCCCCCAGTTCAATGACCTCGGGGTCATTTGACCTCCTCTCCCCCACCAGGACGAAGGTGGTTCAGAGACCCACCGGGACGTGGGTTACTGGGTTATAAGCCGGATTTGGGAGATCCGGAGATCTCTTACTCCGCCGCGCCGTGCGGTGGTGAGCCCAGAACAAGCCTCTAGATACCTGTCCGCAGATGAACCAACACCCGTGCAGCCTCACCTCCTCAGTGGGTCTCACTACTCAGTGCTACGTACTATGCTCCTCCCAGAAGTCGGCGGCTTGCAGTCGGAGTCTCCTGGGATCCGATCCCCTCGTGTGGCGCTGTGTGTCGGTCGGGCCGGCCAATCGCGGCGGCGGAGACCGGCCGTGCCAGGCGATTTCAGGCCGCCCGCTCACGTGAGCTCGTGAACGCCCAGTGAATGATCTAATGCATCTCTTAACCGGATTTTTCGTGTGTCCGTGTGCCGGCTCTGCGCGGCTGGCCGGATGACGGGAGCGGAATGCAGTTATCAGGTGCTGGTCTTCCCTGTCTGGGGCCCAGAATCCGAAGAACGTGTGCTCGTAAATAAATATATGGGTACGTTGAGAGCATGTTTTGAGCTATGTGTCACCTCTGTCTGCCCACAGACTGTGCAGAAACTACAGCAGCTCTGATTGGACGGCGTATGAGTTACAGCAACTCTGATTGGACGGCGCAGGAGATACATCAGCTCTGATTGGACGGCGTATGAGTTACAGCAGCTCTGATTGGACGACGCAGGAGTTACAGCAGCTCTGATTGGACGGCGTATCAGTTACAGCAGCTCTGATTGGACGGCGCAGGAGTTACAGCAGCTCTCTGGTTGGACGGCGCAGGAGTTACAGCAGCTCTGATTGGACGACGCAGGAGTTACAGCAGCTCTGACTGGACGGCGCAGGAGATACAGCAGCTCTGATTGGACGGCGCAGATTGATATTGTCAATAACAACTCTGATTGGACGGCGCATGAATAACAGCAGCTCTGATTGGACGGTGCAATAATTACAGCAGCTCTGGTTGGACGACGCCGGAGTTAAAGCAGCTCTGGTTGGACGGCGCAGGAGTTACAGCTGGATCTGATTGGACGGCGCAGGAGATACAACAGCTTTGATTGGACGGTGCAGGAATTACAGCAACGTTGATTGGACGGCGCAAGAGTTACAGCAGCTCTGGTTGGACGGCGCAGGAGTTACAGCTGATCTGATTGAACGGCACAATAATTACAGCAGCTCTGGTTGGACGGAGCAAGAGTTACAGCTTTGTTTCAGGGACTCGTCTAACATGTTTACTGGGTGAACCTCCCTCCCAATCACAGATTCAGCCCCCCAGTCGAGCTGAAATTCGACCACTTGGGGGGTCAGTGTGGGGGGGGGGGTTAGTGTGATCGGCGCCTGCAGTCCACAATGCATGACTGACGCCTTTGTTGTTTTGAGCGGGAAAACAGCGTGAGACATTTTTTATACATTTTCTAACACTTGTTTTGTATTGTTTGGCAACAGATTGTTTTAACGGCATTGCTTCATATTATATACTTATTATAACCACCACATAATCCCCATAACCACATAATCCTCCGAGTACGAGGTGAAGTGAGGCTTGCTAGAGGTAAGCAGTGAAGCCTAACCTAATAAAGAGGTCCCAAAACAGACCCAGCCGACGTACGCCTGCAGCGCACAGAGTGCGGCGCAAAAACAAACATTCGCTTCATACGTCTATTATTATTAATGAAAAACGTATCTATAATACACTCTTATTTGTATTTGCTCTGCAAAACAATCAGAGTGAGGAAGCTTGCAAACCCACCATTGACCGGGTGGGGGCAAATTCGCCTCCTGACAAGCTCTCGTTATAGCTGAAAACCTAATGGCGATTGACGCTAACAACGTGATTCTTTGAGTACGTTTTTCCTATACCTATCAATTTCACATATGTACATAAGTAAAGCATTTGCATTGATAATTTGTTCTTGATATAAGACATACAAGTGACGTCACTACACGCACTATTTTTTACGATAAAGTCAGCTTAACTTAAACAGACCGTACAAAGGTCACTTTTTAAGCAAAATGCAGTCAGAAACGATGGAAATCGTAAGCACAAAAAATGTCTCAGATTTGAGAATAGTTTTCAAAAAAAAATCCCGAAAACGCCAACAAACCAAAATTTCAAATATTTTAACAAACAGGGAAATATGCTGGGGAACCACATGAGCAATACCCAAACCAAATTTTAAGGCAAAATATTTTGTTTTTGACTATCTTATGGTTCCCTGAAAATCGTAGTTCTCATGACGTAATATTTTGAAATTACGTTTTTTGACTATAAAAGGAAATAATCACCTTTTACTTTTCTAAGCAACGACTTCTTAGCCTTCCGTTGTGGTATAACATTGATTTAATTTAAATTTAAGAATCATAGGAAATAATTCCCTTATTCAATGTTGTACGTTTTTACAAACTAAAAGCAAGTACATATAATTCTTTCGAAACTCATGAGCAGTGTTTTCCCATCACTATTTGAAGCGAGCTATATCTGGCGCCGGTGTTTCAAATTTGTGCAACTCTGGACAATGTCCCTGAAACAAATCGCCGACACTAAATTAAGCACAGGTAGGACGTTGTGAAAACGTTCAATGAGCTTTTGATGTAAATTCCATCTTTTGTGAATAAATGATTTTTGTCATGATAATATAAAGCATAGTGTTATATTTGTTATATTATAAATATAAATTATGCCGGCCAACAGGAATTGCGCGATCGGGTGGTGAGGTCAAGACCGGCGCAACAAGCTCAACTTAGCGCGGGTGCTGATCTCGGAAAGCCATCCATACAAAACATTCGGACTAAAAAAAAATAAAAAAATACAACCAGTAACGAAACTATATAAATTCCTAATCTAGAAAACAAATCGAGCAATTTAAAAAAATTGAGAGTCACAACCACTAAAAGTCCGCCATATTCGACGCACATATAACGCTAATTTGGTTACGTGTTCATTGAATAGCTGTTATTATTATATAATTATATATAGATATATATAATATGATATATATATATATATAGTATATATATATTATATATATATCGGCAAGCAGTATATCATTATATGATGATTTACGGACATATAATCGCAATAAGCAGAACGCAAAATATATTGTTTATATTCCAATACTAAACAACAACAAAAATGCGGGAAAAGTCAGCAGTTTGATGAGGACAAAGGTGCCTGCAAGCAGCATGCAAGTACCGGTCGTTTAAAGCGTGGAACGCTTATTAACTTTCACTTGAAATACATCTTAGTAAAAATATTTGTATGCGAAATGTAATGAATTTACAACTGTTTGAGTATCGTCCATCGATTTCAAGTAATAGCTCCGTTTTTGTGGGATAAGGTCATTATTTCAATTAAAAGACCAACAAATGCCAACAGTGTATTTCGAAGACAAAGCTGGTCCAGAAACATGCCTTTTTATCTATATTTATCAATCTCAAATTTTGACCTTTTGTGATCTGACCTTGACCTAAGCTTGACACAGTGACGTAGCCAGGGGGAGGCAAGGGGGCCATCCCCCTGGAGGCCTAGCAGGCCCCTCTGGCAACCGAGTGAGAGCCCCCTAGGGCCGAAGGCCTCAGTGTTTTAGATGGTGTCAGGCGCCCGCAAAACGCCTTACGTGGCATCAAAAACCCTCTGTCGTTCTGCGGGGGCCCTCAGCAGGGACTATCATGGGCTGGGTGCACCCATGGGTGCCCACTCAATTCTTCCAAATGTCTGGTTGGCGTATGCATTTTTTGACTTTCATGGGTAACTGGGCGGGCCAATGGGTATGACAAACTCTTTGAATAAATGTCGCTAAAGAGCTTATTTTTTACTGAACAACCAGATGTTTTAACAGTGTGATTTGTATATATATGATATTAGGACACAAAGCAATAGACTTTTGACAATATTTGACAGCAATTAAATCGTTGGAAGTTAAGTACGGTCGTAGTAATATTTTTTGAAAACATGTCTGATGCCTAAAGTCTGAGTCCAACTCATACAATGTTGACCCGGCAAAGTGTTCAATAAGTCTCATATCCGAGTCACGCAACACACACACCAGGTGCCCCTAAATATTATTTCTCGGTGAATATATGAAAGTTCACGCATGCTAGGGTAATGGTAGCGAATTTTGTGAAATAATTATTTGCCTTATCGCAATGGGCCCCAATGGGCTCATGGGGTTATCAACATTATGAATTTGAATGGGTCCTGGTCTGGGTCTGGGCTTGGTGTTCATGGGTTTCGGCTGGGTTGGGCTTGGGGTTTGGGCACCCATGAATCATGGGTGCCCAAACATGATAGTCTCTGGCCCTCAGTCGGCCTGAAGGGGCCTTCGGTCGGCCTGAGGGGGCCCTCGGTCGGTCTGAGAGGCCCTCGGTCGGCCTAAAGGGGGCTCTCGGTCGGCCTGAGTGGGCCCTCGGTTTGCCTGAGGGGCCCCTTGGTCGGTCTGAGGGGGCCCTCGGTCGGCCTGAGGGGGCCCTCAGTCGGCATGAGGGGCCCTCTAGTGGCTTATGGGGACCCTCGGCCAGCTTGAGGCGGCCTAGGGAGACCCTCTGTCTTTCCGAGGGGCCTCAGTTGGCCTGAGGGGCCCTTTATCTACTTGAGAGGTCCTCTGTCGGCCTGAGGGAGCCCTTGGCCAGCCTGAGGAGTTTCTTGCTCAGCCTTCAGTGAGTACACCCATAATAAGTAGTTAAAATCGTGCTAGCAAGGCTAAAATATCAAGGGGCTTGTGTCCATGGGGAGCATGTATGTGCCAGGAGGCCCATATCACAGACCGCGGGTACTACCTTGGCGAAATCCTGGACACGCCTTTGGTCATTGCTCGTCTTAAATACGAGCGCTGACCTGTTACCGAATGCCTCTTCATCGCTGACGAAGGGTGTTACAATATACCCGAAAGCTCTGATTTTAATATTTGTATTGTGGAATAAGTCCTATTTGTAGTAAATATACTTATATATCACCCACTCAACAACTGTTTTTCGCGGATCCCAGATTAGTCCCTGAACAGGTTGGAAGGGCGTTGAAGTGGTCGGAGGGGCTCCTGGACAATCTGAAGTGACTCTGGGCCTTTCAACAGTCAGACTCAGATTGCAACTGTCTAGTGAATAAAACTCGAAATTCTCGCGCCGCTCCGCGGCGCGAAGCGGCATATAACATGCATGTTTATATAACATGAATGTTATACAAATTGTATAACATGCAGGTGAAAAAATCGTACTGTTTCTCTGCGCATATTTGGGTTATCCCAGCTAACAGATGACGTTGCGACAACGTTGAACAACGTTGTTAGAAGGTTGTAATTTGGTAAGTTAGGAAAGTTACGGTCGTCAAATTTACTCTCATAGTGACAACGTTTATGACAACGCTGTGATGTTTATAAAGCACGAATAGTTGTCTGGAACGTCACTACTTCTAACTGTGTCAACGTTTATATTGAATACGTTGGCCACAACGTTATCCAACCGCAACTTCTTTGCCACATCTCAGCATCGTGTGCCAAAGGGTAAAAAACATACTTAATTTTGCCATCAACTGAAAAAAAAAAAAAACAATGTGAGCAAACCACGTTCATCCTTTGTGCAAACTTGATGTATGTTATTCACAATGTTGCAACAAGGTGCAGGCACAAACGCTTTAGCAACACCATTGTAGACTTCCTTGAAAACGTTATCCACAACGTTTGCATTGTTGACGCTTTGCAAACATGTTGTGAACAAACATTGTGACAGCGTGCAAAATGTTGTGAAGCACCAAGGTTGTCTTGAAGCGTCTATCCCTTACGTTGATTGTCAACTGATACTCCAATACGTTGTCATGAACGTATTCCCCGCAACCTTAATTGACACACCTTCAACATCGTGTGCCAATTATCTTAAAATACTTCCTTTCTATCAACGTTAAGTATGTTAGCAAGCGCAGGTTTCCTCTTCTGTCCAAGCAATTATGGATTGTCTCATAACGTCGTTACGAAGGCTGCCGACACAACGCTTTAACAACGTGATTTTGCAGATTCTTAAAACGTGTCACAACGCTTACACTGTGACGTTTTCAAAACGTTGTTTCAATATCGTAAATGGTTGCGGAAACATCAAGTTGTGCTTAACTTTACTTCTTTACGTATGTGTGCTCTAAAACGACTATATTTTAGAAACGTAATGCCACATCGTTAATCCCCGGCCTCACTTCATTCGTCACACTCGAAACTCGTGGTGTAAAGTCACAA
The DNA here is from genome assembly GCA_014673585.1 of Semibalanus balanoides. NCBI lineage: Eukaryota > Metazoa > Arthropoda > Thecostraca > Balanomorpha > Balanidae > Semibalanus > Semibalanus balanoides. Next base: position 98,359 of record VOPJ01006316.1, read on the forward strand.
AAAATACTTTTTTTGCCCTGTAAACTGACGTAATGTGAACGACCACGTACGTCTCTATGACAAAGCATGATGTATGGTCTCAGCAAACTTGATTTGTAAACCAATGATTGCGACACAACGCTGTAACAACGCTATTTTGTAGACTTCCACAAACATTTTCACAACGTTTCATTGTGACGTTCGCAAAATATGTGTATTTGTATTGCCGATTTTATAATATTTCCTTCATTACACCGCCGTAACTTCAAAACCACAAGGTGCTAAACGATACAAATGATGCAGCTGTAAAGCGCAATCAAATCCATCTAATACCAGCAACAAGCGTTGCTTAGCTGGGAGTGTTCGCCTTGGTTCCAGCATTGACACATGCCGAACTTGACCAGAACGTCCCTCCACTTGAATGAGCTCGAACACCCTTTACTAACTCCACAAGCTTGAATTGGAAACGTAAAAATGAATCGTGGTCATGATTGTGATATCCAAAATCAAATAACACTCCCTAATTTGTATACTATATGCCCCACAACCACCACCCATCTTTTGCGGCTCTTTCGGAAATAGGCTTTTTAAATCGGTGGACATATTTGCCATACTGGATGATTATGCTTAACCTACTAGCCTAACATTTAACCCGAACGCTCAAGGGGAACTATTTCTTAAGATAATTTATATTTTGATTTTCTCTTCCTTGAGTGTCCAAGTGGCGCGAACTTTTCTCCTTTCGTTTATATCTGTTGCGGTCGCTAACATAAGTGCGGTGGCTGTTCGCGTTGGGCATCAGAGGGAGGTCACTGTATGTTAAGGGCTTATGCAAGTTACGCACTGCAAAACCTTTACAATAAAGTCTTTAAGAAAAAAAACACCACATCCAAAATGATTTTTTGCCTACAAACATAAAGCTATGCTCCTCGAATTTGCAAATTGAATATAACGCTGCAAAACCTATTTAGCTCAAAGCAGCTTGGCCTACAGCTATACCCAGAAAAAAAAACATGACATTGTAACAATGTTTTTAGAACGTTGCGGCTTGGTACTCACAACCTTGTGATATAACGCTGTCACAACGTTATACGTTGCTCACAACGTTATTTATAACGTTCTCACAAACAACGTCATTGCGTTTGCTCACAACGTTTAGATATAATGTTGTCACAACGTTATACGTTGTCACAAGTTATTTTTGCTAGGACTCCAGAAGGCGTTGTCGGCAACGCTGTGTATACGTTCCAACGAAACTAATCACAACGGTTGTCACAAAGTTGCGTGATTCAAGCCTACTAAAATGGATCAACAACGTTGCCACGACGTTCCTACAATGTCTCGTTGACATTTTGGTGACTTTTTCTCGACGCTTTTCCAACGTTCCTACAACGTTGTCAAATGTTCAGTTTTCACGACGTTCCTTCAACGTCTCCGTAATGTTTTGGTGCATTTTTCACAATGTTGCCACGATGTTCCTACGACGTCTTTGATTGTTTTGTTATGTTTTATTTACGTTCTTACAATGTTATTTAAACATTATCACGACGTTCCTATAACATCTCCTGAGCGTTTTGGTGACGTTATCATGACATTTTTACAACGTTGCCACGATGTTCCAACAAAATTGTCACAATGTCTATTAAAACCCGATTTTTTGTTTACCAGCAGATGTTTATAAGACGGTTTGCCACCAACGTTCATACCGACAGTGTGTCAAACAATGTTCCTTTGGACAGTTGCCATTAAGTTCAAAACAACTTCTGGACAACGTTTTCCAAACGTTCGATTCTATAACGTTTCTTGAACTTCTCAAGAGAAGTTCTTATAACCTTCTACGACATTTCGTACAACGTCTCAGTGACGTTCCACGAAGTTCGTAATTAATATCATACTTGCTCTGTTAAATTGTTATACTATTTACACAATACACAATGATAAACGCTGACATAGGACTAAGCAAACACCGGTGCCGTTGCGCCGTCGGCTGTTTGCTCGGCGCCAGCCACAAGTTTGGTTTGCAGCTTCTCCGCCTTAGCGTCTCAATCCGGCGCAACTTGGCCTATAGCTTTACCCAGCTAACAAAATGACGTTGTTACAATTTAGTTAATTGTGCCAGTTCTGGCTCCCACGACGTTTTGTATTTAACGTTAAAAAAACGCTTACACACGTACCTTATTAATGATGTCAGATGGTGATCGGCAACCTTGCACACGAAGTTGCGTACAACGTCTCTTAAATGTATGGTTGCAGTTTTCACGACGCTGTTACCAACGTTTCACAACGTTGTTATACGTGGACCATGACCGTGGCTGCAACCATGCTACTACGTTCCTTCCAAGCTCCTTTCTGTTTGACGTTACAAACGTCACCGCTTAAGTTTTGGTTCCGTTTTTACTACGTTCTTACAACGTTGCTACAACGTTGCCACGATATTCTTACAACGTCCCCTTCAATTTTTGGCGACGTTTTCACGAAGTCTGCCCCTGTAGCTCAGTCGGGAGAGCGCTGGGCTTCTGACCTATTCCGGTATTGGCGCCCGGGTTCCGAGTCGCTCGCCCGCTCGCGATTTGCTCCTGACTGGATGGCTGCGCCGGTGGCAGCGGTCGCACTGAGGTCAGTGACGTCAGTGAGCGGCGCCAGACCGTGTCCAGGTATGATCGTGCACGGTTAAACTTTTGTCTAAATTCTGCCGGACCAACAGGGAATTGTACATCGGTGGTGGGGTCAGGGCCTGCGCAACAAGCTCTGCTTAGCGTGGGTCCTGACCTCAGAAATCCATCCATACAAAACATTCGAATTAAATTTATATAAAAAACGCTGCCAGATATTCCTACAAAGTTGATGCAACGCTGACACGACGTTGATGGAACGTTGGCATGACATTGATACAACGTTGTCACGACATTCCCTCGACATTGCTGTTGCCACATCGTTTATACGACGGTACCACAACGTTAATACAACGTTGCCAAAACGTTTATCCGACGCTGCCATAGCGTTTATACGACGTTGCCACAGCGCTTATATTGCGTTGCCACAACGTTTATACGAGGTTGACACTACGCTTATATAACGTAACACCCTCATGTTTGCATAAAGTTACCATTACGTTAGCACACAGCTTCATCATATTCTCTACAAAACGTCAGTGCAACATTTTCAGAAAGCAATCATGGATGGCACGCAATGTTTTTTGCAAGGTTGTCATTCAACGCTGTGACGTTTTTTATAGACTCCCAGAAACGTGTCACAACGTTACATTTTGACGTTTGCAAAACATCGTCACAACGTTTGTACATTGTAGTAACAACGACTGTACAACGTACAACCCTAGGTTTGCAAAACGTTGCCGGAACCCTGCCACAACGTGAGCATGCGAACCGTACTTCAAAAACGTCAGATAAGACCTTTAAAGGCAGCAGGATCATGTAGAGTGGCGCCCGACAATGTCTGTAGACGAAGTTTCGATACAACGTTATGGGACAACTTATTTTGAACCTTCTCATAAAGGCGTGTTCACAAGCGTACCTTGTAGATGTTACGAAACGCAAATCTCAATTTGTCACAAACGCTTGCCGAAACTGTACAACCTGACGCTTGCAGAAGCGTTCCCATGATTCTTAGGCACAAACTTACATCTTACGGCTATAAAACATCAGTACAATATTACTGGAAGAAATAATTTTGTGATGAAAAGCGAAACATTGTAATAAAGGTTGCGAATCTTTGATCAGCGTTGGTGACAGACGCTTATTATGTAGACTGCCCAGAAGCCTTGTACAACAAACGTGTCATGTAGAGGGTTTACAAAACAGTATGTGCGCCAATCTGTCATTTGTATGTAATAGTTGTGTTAAAATTCGTATTGCTCATCCGTCGTTACATGCCCCGGATGTTTACCAAACGTTGCCCAGTCAACGCCTCTCGCCCTCAAAACCTTGCAATCCATACCGTACACAAAAAACTGCACAGTACAACTATTCTCCACAACAATTATAACCGTGCGGATTTTAGCACTATGACAACCGTTCGTAAGCAAGGTTATGCGATGCATAGTTTGATACAATACTGCTTTTTGACATTTCTATCGAAAACGACAGTTAGTCCACTACATATTAGCATAATGCGCAATGACTGTTCACAATCAGGCGTTAAACACTAGTCTCTGTGCAGAGGAACGCTCCTATGTACAATCATGTTTTATATATTATGCTCACGAGCTGTTGTCACTTAACACGTATTGTTCATTGACCGTTACGGAACAACGATTAACATGTACAATCGTGCGACTTAAAAGTCGTCAGTGAGCGAGGACTACAGTTCTTAGTGTGCACATCGATAGAATATATGCACATTGCGTTTTTGCAAATGTTTATAAAGATAAAGCCACAGCATATACCCTAAATAAAGATAGCAGCTACAATACACATATGTTGACTGAAAGCATGCAAATGTTGTTAGCTACATGTACAGTGATAATATTTGACGACAGTGAAATAAAGAAGTTTGCCTTCGTGCCTGCGGTAGGTGTTCTATGCGCAAGTGGCGCAGCGTTTCAGCAAGCGTTGGTGTGCGAGGCCTACTCGAAATTCGTGTATATGCTAGATGCCCTTTGGCCGTGAGTCCCACAAATGAACCATTGTCGCCCTGTGTGTGACCGAGAAGCCGCGCATGTCTCGTTGGGCTCGGTTTTGAGCCGGGCGTGTCGAGCAGGTCCACAAGGCATGCTGCCTCGCTTAAGATGCGCCCCGTGTCAACTTTGTCATGGAGTAACGCAGACTGTAGCTCCGGCCTAAAAGACATGATGACAAAGGTAAGCTTATTTCTAACCACTAAATTACAATAGTAGCCCGTTAATAGCCGGTTTTTTCACCCAGCATCAACTCATGATGCACATCACAAAACGAAGCTGTCTTTCGCTTTTTATTAGCTACTTGTGCATTTTCAGTCTTCTTCCAGCATCAAACACCAATATGTGTTCATTCCGAAAATGTAAGTATAAAGACGTATCGCCACACGACGTTATGTTGGCCTGTGAGATTGATCGCGCTATCCCCAAAGCTTCAATGACCCATTTCTGCTTGCTGACTGACGTAAAGGGCTTTACCTCTCCCACCCACACAAAGAACAACACCAACCACTACCTAGTTGATTGAAATGCTGTCGCCTGAGTCAGCTGTTTAGTTTCAGGCTAAATTAGGGATCGGAGCGGCTGGTTCATTTAATGCCACCTGGCTGGCGCTGCAATAGAGGAGATGCGTCAGAGATATAGAAAGCGCAACAATTTGGTTCTCATTCCCATCACTTGCACTTGCAATTTAGAGTTTGACACGGTCGGAATCTCATCATGACAGGGTATAAAAACAGGTGAGGTAATCGAGTGAAGAAATATAAACGATGGTAAAGCAGCAATCTTGGACTTAGCATATCCTGTAGGAAACTGTTCTCAGTACATTATATCAATCGTTGTGTTATTTTCTAGCGACAAATTATCGTCAAGCCCAGCGCGAAGGCCACAGACCAAATCGGAAATTCCTGACATGCTTAGAGCTGCAGCGCCAAACTGCCCGCGCTTGCCTGGAACGATGTACGAGAGGTGATGCAGACTGGACTGAAGCCTGGTATGCCTTTACAGACAGAAGCTCGGCGGCGTCGGACCGGCACCCCGTGTTGTCATTTAGTCTTTACTGTCAGCGATTTTATGTCCATGTGTGAATGAAAAAAGATAAAACGTTAATGCTGCAGATCTAATGCCACTAACGTTCTTAAAACGGTCTCCCGAAGATGAAGTTAATTATACAGGTTGCTGATTTTGATACAAGCGTCCGTATCGTGCAGGTAACCGTGTCACTTTGACTTATGTTTGGTATAAAAAACCATTAGCTTAAGTGATCGTTTCTTATAGACGAGACGTCGATCTGATAGAACTAACGCTGATCAGCGGAGTTCACACTAATTCTCGAGACTCAAGAACGTTTGTGTATGTCGCACTGACGATGTAAAAAATCCTTATCTGTTATATAAAAACGTTGGCTTAGATAGTAGACGTCAGAGTGCTAAGAAGAATATGTAATCAGACGTCTATATGCATTATCAGTAAGATTACGTCTTTTGAACGTGAGTGCTAGCGTTTAAGCAGATCGCAAAAGTACGTTGTTAGGCGAACGGCGTTCCCCCGTGGCGTTTTCAACGCTCTCCGCCCGAATGTTTAGGCGACGTTTCTCGAAACGCTTTCACCAACGCTAGATTACAACACGTTCAGCATCGAGTCATGTCTGGAAACAAAAGCGTTGTATAAGCCGTAGGATGACAAACCTCGTCGCTATAACCGTTTTACTAATGTTTTTTGTTTTGGTTGTATCTGAGTTATCACGACATGTCAGCAACATGGCCAGCCACGCGTCCTCGCGTTACTATTATATAATTTAAATAAACGTTGTAGTTCAAAACGTACGCAGTGCCACGGACTTTTAATGTAATCGATTAATAAAAACGCTTTACGTTCCGTAGCAAAACGACTCGTACTAATTTTATTATTTGTAGAATGAGGACCCACACGAACCCATACCGCCTCCCCTCTCTCCGCGTGGCAGCGTATTGATTATTTGGTGGGATGTTGTGGGTGGATGGAATTTTGTGTGTCATGACTCCTTCTTGTTAGTGAAAATGTCTAAACGGAATTTAAGTCTAGCTAAAGTTCCGTCACAACGTTGATGGGGAACAACGCTACTTTACATACAAAAATAGCGTCATCCTTGTGTGTGCTATTCCCACGTTACATTTATAATACACCAATACCACGCCTCGATCCGTGTGCTTCTCCCTCCTTGTAGGAACCTCGTCGTGGCAATGTTTATGACAAAGTCTGTACGTTTTAAGAAACGCTAGCCCCAATCTATGTTTCCTTACAAGTCGAGTTTCTGCCCTAAGCAAGCCTCAGGCAGACACCGGTAGATAACGCACACTCAAAACATTAAGAGGTAGAGACGTTGTCTAGTATAACGCGTCGATGCCTTGTTGTAACATGCGTCAATACTCATGGTCTGTGAAAACGTCGGAGAAGAATCTCGCCGTTGCCTAAACATTTCAGGAGCCAGTTGGAAGGAACGTCGTAACAAGCCGCTTGGTTGAAAATCATTGTTTATATACAATGCATGTCGTACAAAAACGTCTACTATAACGTTCAGGAGCCCTTGTTGGAAGTGATCACTACGCGTCTATACACACTTTGCCTCAAGCACATGTTCGGATGACAATAATCGTTTACAAGAATCCGTTATAGATCGAGCCCGTGGTTCACACATAAACAACGAGAGCGTTTTTAAGAACGTTGTTGTGCGGCAAATGATCGTACTGTCCAGCCTATTATCATTATGGCAAACTTTTATAGCCAAACCATTCGTCTTCACGTAAAAACATCACCGGAAAAACGTTAAGTGAAGTTTGTAGGGAACGACTCACGTTGTACGTTATAAAATACCTTTTTCATGATGACTTTCAATCTAACGTCATCATGCCGGTATTATGAACCAAACTATTTAGACAACGTTTTGGTGGGGTCGTCAGAAAGTCATACACAACGTTGTGAAAACGCTTCTAGGAGTCTACAAAATTACCTTGCGACAACGTACAACGTTGTAACAATGTTGTGACAACATGATGTCACAACGTTGTGAGCCTTAAACCGCAACCTTCTTATTACGTTGTAACAACGCCATTTTGTTAGCTGGGATGCTGCTATTTTCCAATATGACTGGGCAAAACAGTTCGCTTTAACACTTTTTGTAGCACTTGTAAACGCACAATAACATGTTTAGAGGTCCGCACCATAGGTAATGTGACGCATTGATGCTAGTTTCGGTGGAAAAATAATAAATGTGTGAAAAATCGTAAGAAATTCGTGTTTTTTAGCAAGTTCCAAATTAAAAACACAACAAATGACATTCTTTTTCACATTTTTTTCTCAGATTTTCCTTACTTTGAGATTTTGACCCCTAACCTCTCCCCACAAAAAAATCGTCAGAAACTGATGTGCCGTTGTTGTACAGCACACTGTACTGTTTTAGTTATATGGGGCCCCAATGACTACAAGGGCCCCTGATCCCATTTGACCCCCCGGACGAAATCCTGGTTACGCCCCTGGTCATGTGTCATGCTGACTCCTCACGTGAGACGAAGCATGCCAATAACATAATACCGTTGAATGGGGCTATCATATGGCAAAGACCGCTTGTCAATTGGACGCGGGATTCAAAAGATATAAGCTTATGACCAGCGTTATGGTGTGGCTGGGCCAGGCCGGGCCGGGTCGGCCGCTGATATGTAAACAAAATCCGGTATTCAGTGTGGACTCACTCGCGCTTCGCACTCGCTCGTAATTATCTGCAATACTATGTGGTTCATCTAACCAGTCCTTGCATTACGGTGTGTCTCATCTGGTCATTCTCTGCAAACAGCCTGGTGCTTGATGCACATGATGCTACAGAGCGTACATGCACACAAGTCGTGTCTCAGTTTGAGTCAAATGTCACATGTCCTCAACAGGTCACCATTCATACAGGGCGTGTAGCTGTGCACCTGTTTCGGAGTCTGCCGCCCCGCCACACATGGCTGGGCGAGGACGGCGCGGCACAGGCCACAGCACTGTCATGCCATGTGTCACTGTGACAGCACGGTAAATGGCGTGTCAGCGTGACTGCGTCACCCAGTGTGTCGCCAGTGGGACGGTATTCGCCTCGGTGTAGGCGGGGCCGCAGCCCGCCGCGCTGAACATTCTGCGGAGACACGGCAGTTTGCCTGACTGGCCCCTCTATCACATCTCAGGTAAACTGCATAATTAACAGCGCCTCACGAGCTGGTGGGCGGAACCAGCCCGGCACATTCTTGAAAGCAGTATTTGCACGAAATGCCGTGTAGACTGTAGATGGTTGCTGAGTAACCGAGACGCCGCGTCCCGCGCGCGGCCGAGCGGCCTCACCTGCAGCCGCGGCGATACCACCTCAGCCGTACTGCAGTCATCCGTGTACACGAACAGTTGCCTTCCAGTGAAGATAGCTCGCTCTCTCCATATTAGCTCATATTAGCTCATATTAGCTCCTGAATAGTCTGAATAACATATTGAGCTTATTTCAAACGATGCTTCTGCTGCGAGATATGCAATATATATGTTACAGTACGTATAAGAAATCAGTGTAGATGCAAACAAACTAGTGTTGATGCAAAACGTCTGGTGGGTCCAGGTAAGATGCATACGTACTAGTACAGTTGTAAACGTCCTAGGACGGAATGCATCTGTACTGACTGGTCAGTGTATTGCATACCTACATAACTGGGCTGTCCCAGTAACGTTGCATCAATACTACAACCTTATTATTTAATGCGAATACGCATCTGTTCAACTGAACGTGCATAGTGCATGTCATTTCGTCAGGCATACTGGAACTTAGACACTATTTTAAAACACTTTGACAACATCTGCATAAAACAAGAATATCACTGTCATTCGAAACGGAGATCAATGGACCATCGGCAGGGGTCATTCAATATCGGACAAATACATTATGTTGCGTTGCAATTTTGCCGTAACGAACTGAATGACGCTTGCCCCAATCAACCACAACTTGACCCTAATCTCTAATGAACGGCTTGTCAGCCCATTGCATTATATCTGAAAACCAGTTGACCAGTGTTGACACGGTGCACTGTCGATTATGCATATGCCCTTTGCGCGGGAGTGTGTACGCCGATGCTGAAATCATTATGTCAAACACAGTATGTCTGCTGTCGTTAAATGAATATGCCGAAATTTGAGCTGAACAGATCCGCCCTCGCATTGGAGAAAAGGTGTATACAAGATTGCTAAAACTGTTACTGCAATTTTTCAAAATAGGAAATATTCTGAATGCTTTGTATGTAATAAGACATTCACTTATAGTAAGTAAGACAAATTGGTCACATGTCATTTATTTTTGCAGCTCAGGCTGTGATGGCATTTACTTGAGCAGGAGAGCCCGTTCATTACACACTTGCAGCGTTTGGTGCAGGCCATAGAACAGGTGCACTAACAAAACTGCCCTTTGCCACCGGACTGAGCCCTTGCCGCCTCCCTTAGTGACATCTCATCAGGGACTTCCTCGACTGTGATGTGCTTGACACTGCAAGAGTTGATCCGATTCCGGGAGTAGCGGCCCCTCAAACGTCCGTGCGTCACACCCAGCTTGTATGAGTCGCCATCCACATGTCAAATGAAAAAAAGAGTCATGCGATTGTTATCTCACTTCTTGTGTTTGTTATTCAATAGCCGTTTTCACGATGGATTATTTTGCGCGAAATGTTTTAAAACATTTTAAAATGTTTTAAAATGTTTAAGTAGTAGCCGTTTTCACGATAGGACATTATTTGCGAGAAAAATAACCCTCGCCCCACGGGAGCCGTAGAGGGAAGGGTTAAAACATTTTTTTTATTGCAAATTAGTCCATCGTGAAATCGGCTACTACTAAAACATTTTAAACATTTGAAATGTTTTAAAACGTTTCGCGCAAAATCATACATCATGAAAACGGCTAATATGTTTTTTTTTGTGTGTTGAGGGGTTGGATCCAGCTTCATTGGTTGAGGGGAGGGCAGTTTTTGTCGACCGGGACTTGGGAAAGGCGCGTTGTTTTTCGTGAATCGCAAGGATGTGCGTTGCGTTTTTTTGATCTGGACTGGAGCAGGCGATGTAGGAGCGTTAATGACGTGGTATTTATTAGCAAGCGGAGGTAGTGCGTGTAGGAAGAGATGTTGTTTGTAAGAACAAATTGTTATTAAACGGTCCTGGGGTAGCTTATATATCCTTGAAACTTGAATGTATTCACCTTTGATGCCACGGGCATTGGAACACAGCGGGGGGACGGCCTACCAATTTCGTCTGGTCCTGCCATGTTTATTTAATACGAATTGTTGTCATAGTAAGACCTAGCACGAAACTGTTAACTGTTGAAAAGCTGCCCCTATACCGCCATTTGTGAGCTATGGTGCAGCCCCTACTAAGTTGATGTCGATTAACGACACGCCACCGTTGAGAATAAAAAACATGTCTTTCAAAAAGGTTGCGCCTTTACTGACCTTATCAGAGAATATAATGTAAAGGGAGATATCGAAAAATGACGTCTATGACAAAAAACTAATTAAAATGTCAGCAGGCTTATAAAGGCGTATACAACTTAGATAAACAATCATTTTCGATGGAGGTTAAGGAAATAGTACGAGAGAAATTTTGCTGATATTTTTCGCATATTGATCCTTGTATACTTAACTCGCGCCGGCGTCGTTAGGTTGGGGATTATTTCTGGGTGGGGTAATATTGTACACGCTCCTTATCCGCCTGGCGCATGTTCATTTAGCTGCGTCGGGCCTGGTCATGTGCGGTTGTTGATACGTTTGGTAATCCTGACGCGGGCGGGTTTAAAATGATGTGGCACAGAAGATACTTAAAATCGTCATTATGAGCTTGAAACAGGTATACTGTACGTGGCGGACAATATGTCCAGCGACGTAAGTCTTAAATGTCACAGTAAATATTAATCCTGCATATTGAGACCAAGGACAGTTACTACGACTAAATCACCGAGACCATTTACTCGTACCCGTTTCTTACCAAATACAACGACGTGCGAGTTGTATGGGGTCTCATCACAGTACCTGAGACCACTTTCAGCAAGCCTGCTGACACGTGTCGAGATTAATTGGTGTGTGTATAACTCATATTTTTCGACTATATCCCTTTAGAGACATCGCTGATTAAGGAGTAAATAGTAATAAGGCACACCAATTATTATTTGAACGCAAGATTCATTAATACTTTCGTACTACTATTTCCTAATTACACGGCTAGCGATGTAATATTAGATTGATCATTAAACTGTAGTTATACGCCTTTATGAGTATGGCGACAAATATGTATATTAAAAACATAATTGGCGGCTATAGAGGTACAGCTTTTTCGTATATACTAGTTACACCTAGTTGTTATCTCAACTATATAGACATCAATTCGTTGAATTAAGAGTCAGAAAACATAGGCCGATCAAACGCTATAATGGAAAAGACACTGTTCCCGCGTGTTTTCATGTTCCTGTCGTGCATCAAAGTAAGACATTACAGAGTGTCAACGTGGGATCGAGTTATAATCGAAACTCAACGTATAAGGGGTATCCGCGTACACATACAGACTAGACGATATTGATTTCGTCGTTACATAGGAAAAGAGACATATCTTCATATCGCAGCACGTACTTGCTTTCGTCGTAACTAAATAGTTATCCGTATATTAGCGCTCCTCAAATAATCGCTACTGCTCCAAGTCCGAGATTCCATAGAAAGAGAACGCACACGACTTGAAGAATTCACGAAAGACGTACGCGCTCTGTCTCCCAACCGTCGGAATCGAAAATACCTCAACCCCGTCTCTCCACCATTGACAAAGACGGAGTCAAACAATCAACACACAATAAAGATTCATATAAAAGGGCCGTAATAATTTCACGATGTGATGATTAAGCGCGACAATGTGTTTAAAAGCTATTATAAAAAATAGTTTAATATATTGCTCTTTAGAAGCATAGCCCGTCCACATTAACTCAATCCAGCTGACAACGATCGACTAAATTTGCGAAAAAAATGTTAACAACCCTTCCCCTGACGTATTACACGATGGGTGGCAGGAGGTTATTTAATCGCAAGATAATCTCAATCTGTGAAAACCGGCTACTGAGAAATCACTCTTAAACCATTTAACGAATGTGTTTCTAACAATGATCATTCACGCACATAAAATAACATCAGTGGAGCACAACGCGACTATTGAACTAGAGCAGAGACACAAGAAGATCGAGATAACATATCGCACTGAAACTAAGCATTATTCGTCACATTTGCAATCATGCTCTGAGGATTGCGCACTGCACGGAGCTACGAAGCAATGGGGTGTACGACAACCGTACGTTTCTCCTGAGGGCCCGCTACTCACCCCGAATCGCGAAGAACAGCAATGCTGCACTTGCAGCTAGTCAACGCAGACTACAGTCGAGGAGTACCTGATGAAGATTGTGTCATAACGGTAACGGCAAGGGCTTCAGTCGGGTGGCAAAGGGCCAGTTTTGTTTGAGTGGCGACGCTGGTGTTCTATGCCCTGCCCCAAACGCTGCAAGTGGAAGAAGCTGGCTTCTCCTGCTTTAAGGGTAATGCCCATCACAGCCTGATCTGCAAAAATAAATGGATCATGTACCATTTGTCTATTTCTATAAGGATATTGCTGTTGTACAGTATCGCGAAGGCATTTTCAGATGATATTTTTCCTGATTTTTACATTGTTCAGTTACAGTTATGCATATGTACTATCAATCCCTTTGTTCTTAATGCTGAACCTCGGCATCTTGCTTCAACTGAACTCGGCTTATAGTGCAGGGGTCTTGGATCAGGAGTGCTTGCTCGCTCCAGGACGCTTGAGTAACTGTCTATGCATCAGTTATCCTCTTAGATCTGAATTTGGGACTCCTACATAACACACTATTGACACATTTCATTAAGAACAGGGATGATACGTCATGCAGGTTCATCAGGAGTCTGGAACGTACCGGGCAGTCGAATGGATCTGAGAGGAATCATTGGAGGGCATCTCTTCAATACTCGAACGCTACGATTATGGTTGAGCGTTGAATACTTGGGCTTGGCGCGGGGTCAAGAGCGAAATGGAACTGAGCTGGCGCGTGGGCACGCCTATTTCATATTTAAAACTCTGCTCTATGCTCTTTAATGAATTGCATAGGGTCAGCCTCATTGCATCATAGAAAGTGAGTCTGAAATCCAGTCGACCGAGGTGTGTTGTAAACGGCCTGCAACTCTCGTGTCTTGCACAGTGAGCCTCTTTGGCGCTCTCAAGCGAGGGTAGGATGTGGCGTCTACCCGATGTGAGATCATATATGTCAAAACAGTATGTCTGCTGTCGGTTTAAATGAGATATGCAGAATTGAGCTGAACAGATGCCGCCTCGCATTGAGAAAAGGTGTACTCGATGCTGATAGAGGACGACCCGACGATCACGCTGAAACGCATTAACGGAGTGATCCGGGCTGCCTGGCCGGACAAGCCCCGCGTGTCAACGGCGACCATCGGCCGGGCTCTGCACGGAGCTCTCATCACAGTAAAGCAGATAAGGAACCTCTCGATCAACAAAAACACGGCCTTAACGAAACAGCGGAAAGAAACGTAAGTTTGTCATTGCTTTTACATCACTGTGTTGTAATGTTGCGTTTATGAACAGGGCGGGGGTACATATTTTATTAAACACAAGTGGCCAGGAAAATATTGTTTCGAACCGTGGTCCGAGCTTGTGTTTCTACATAATTCCAGCCCAAGTGTTGCTATACATTTACATATGCCACTTAGCGGAATTTTTCTCTCATTTGAACATCTTACAATTGTACCGTATTGCACGATATTTGGGAAAACATCTTCTGCCCCGGGGCAGAAAGTTTTTCCAGATCAATATAACATAGAGCTGAAATATGTATAAACCCCTCACGTTCTAACGGCTTAAACGATACTCGGCACGCGGTCATATTTTTTTTTACATCCACAGCCAAAATTGGAAAAAATAATGACAATGCAGCCGGGCGCCGCCCCTCCCACTTGTTATCTTTGTTTTTAATTTCGTATATGAATAATTATGTACTGACTTATATTCCTCGTGTATTGTTGGCAGGTACGCAGCCTGGATGGTGAATACCGGAGTGGCAATGCATCGCGTCTACGTCGATGAAACTGTTCAATCTCTACCTGTCGAGAGCCGGGAACGAGCGGAGTTCCGGCGCCGCGCGGCTTCGAATTGTCGCGGACAGACGGGGTCGCACATGACCGTGATACTGGCCATACGTGATCGTGTTGGTGCTGTGTACCATGAGATTTGTGTGGGGTGGAGTGGACGCGAGCAGGTATCGCGGGTGTATCTGGAAAAGTCTGTCGGTCATCCTGGGAGTAAGAGCCGGCTGTAAATTGGTCATGGATAAGCCCCGACCCACCGGCAGATGGAGACGCTGACGACACACGAGGTAAAAAAGCTGGCGCCCTACTCGCCCTTCCTGAACCCAATCGAAAACTGTTTTTCGGTTTATAAAGCAGACTTGAAGCAGCGCCTGGGACAAGTGCAGGGACTGCTAGACGACCGTGGCGCGGCACTTGCGGCAGGGCACCACGGCGTTGGAACGTGAGAAAGACAATTCTGGAGGACCGGGAGCAGGGATGGCAAGTATCACACAGGAGAAAGGTGGTCTGCCGCAACTATCGCGTGTCTAACAGCTTTATTCGGTGCCTGGCTAAAGAAGACATCTGGGATGAGTGATCGGGTACCAACTGATGACAACTGACGCAGTAGCATGATGGCCGTCTCATTTTGTATCTGACAAATTTGACCTGTCTGAGTGTGATCAGCCCATGTGATCTCTGATGTGATGTCTGCAGCTATGGACCATATTTTAAGAGCATGCTGTTCAGTCTGTAAAGCACAATTTGTTTCAATTTGTCATGATTATCTGACCTGATAACTCGTTTTTTGTTTTCCTTTTTCCTGTGGAGAAAATACATGTTATGTGCATCATATACATTTTTTTCTGAGGTTAATTTTAAACGTCGTTTTCTGTAAACGAAAAGACTGCTCGTCTCTGGCCCACCTTTCCCGCAACGTAGATCAAAATAAATATACGTCTGAAGGCTGGTCAAGCCCGATAAAATAAAATGTACCGATTGAAATCCTACAGGAATGGACAAATATAACTAAAACTTTAAATAAAACTGCAATTTCGCCGTCAACGTAAACTGAATGACCTTGTCCTAATGTCAAATCAAAATTTGCCTTATCTCTAATGAACGCTGTCAACTCCCCAATAACATATATGTCTGAAATAGTGACCAGTTTAGCTGTTGACACGGTGCACTGTCGATTTTTATAATGCCCTTTGCCGCGGGAGTGTGTACGCGATGTGAAGGTGGCATAAATGTCAACAGTATGTCTGCTGTCGGTTAAATGAGATATGCAGGGGATTAGCTGAACAGATGCCGCCTCGCTTGAAAAAGGGTATGCAGTAATGCATCTACACTTGAACCCGCCAGGACGTTTGCATCAACACTAGTTGGTTTGCATCAACAATGATTCTCGTTAATACGACTGTAAACATAATATATAATATTAATATATAAGTATAATATATATAATTGATATATATATATAATAATAATATTTGAACAAAAAATACTTTTAGGACTTATATGCTCAGCAACCCCCCCCGCCCCCATATATATCTCGAACCGCTAGCTAGGAGCAAACGGAAAGAAAATTGAAAGCTCTTAAAATTTGTAATCGTTAACATGCCTTCAAATTTGAGCTGTGGTTAATAGTTTTGTCTGTAGACTTAGGGGTCGTAAAAGTAAAAAATGCTGAAAACATTTGCCAAACTATTTGTCACATGTAACCTTTTACCAAATAAACATAACACAATACTATTTACGCTGTCGTGGTTGTCTCTTCAAGGCGCTTATAAATTCGTGTTGACCAGATTGGGTCAATTACGCAAATTGGCCTCACGTCAAAGTCACGTGGTGACCGAAGTAGGTCATTTTGCATATAGGGAGACGTGTCATGACGAGACAAACAAATTGGGAAAAGTTTCGCTTCTCTATCTTCACTATGTCTAGAGTTATTGAGGAAAGAGTGTTGGTGACTTCGAATGGCCTCAGATGACCCCGTATGGGTCACTGAATAAAATTTGCACTTGTATCATAAAAAATATCATATGATAACATTATCCAGAAGGAATTGAACTGATATCCTCGAAATAGGAATCATTTTAATATTTCTCTATTGACTTATAATGGGGAGGTCACGAAATTACCCGACCTCAAGTCACCGATATAAAAAATACGAGAAAAAACACACATTTTATAGATACTGATGACTTCCGGCAATCCTACTAGTTTGATATTGATCCCTCAGAAACTGTGGTCATGGCACGACCGCAAACTATTTTGAAGGTGGGGCTTCTTGACCTGACCCGGTGACCTGACGTGATCCGACACGAAACACAAATTTTAACACAATGCCCGACAAATATAAGTTGGACTAAATTTTGCGGCGCTTCGCTACATGCCGCCGTTTTTTGTAATATGTATCGAACAAACCACAGGGAAGGGGTGTTCACCCCCAGTAGTGCACGGGTTGACAAACTACGTATCAAAAAACGAAACAGACGTCAAGGCTCTGTTAGGCAGCTGCTATAAGCACTCATGAACTGTTTTGCCCGAATTCCATTGGCTGGCACTAATGGTATGCATAACAAACTTGCATCGATATTTCGATGATGGCAATGCATTTTTACCCATTGTTTACTATAAACGATAAGTTATGCAGCCTGCCTATACTCGGGCCGCACACATCAACTCCCGTCGGGCCGATTGCACTACATTGTACACTGTACAGTGTACACATATGCCTCCAAACACAGGCCAAAAGGAAAACAGATTATCACACAAACACACACGCACGCACGCACGCACGCACGCACGCACGCACGCGCACGCACACGCACACGCTCACATACACGCACAAGCACACGCATACACATACGGACACTTACACGCCATACTTATTTTGAAATAGAACGTAACAACATAACATGCTAGGAGCCAAAGAAGTACGAAAGGCACGTGTTCAGCGGCGGTTGACAAGAGCCACCAGGCGGTCGTGCAGCTCAGCATGCCGACGAAGCAGCGCCACTCTATCGCCACCTCCGATCTGCACCTG